>JARHVA010007103.1:635000-757063 GCA_037957365.1 Torreya grandis | reverse complement strand
GTTAGGTAGTTTTGCACTTCCCCAAAGTACAATAGGGAGTTAAAAAGTTATTAAGGGTAAGTTAAGAAGAATAAAAGAGTTGGTAAATGATTTTGGATGAGGGTCAAGAGAGTGGAGAGGAATGGGGTGGATTGGAAGGTATAAATTAAGAGATCCCTAAGAATATGAAAATAATGTTGTTGGTAGACCCTGTATTCTTTGTGTGAGCAACAACATAAAAAGTCTAAATAGTTTATGTGAAGAGAACTATAGAAAAGTCATGATTTTTTTTTAAATTATTAAAGAACTGGTAAGTTTATTTAATTGTATTTTTTTATTTTTCTATATGCTATAAAGTTTTTTTCATATGTATGAAAATAAACTCAAAGACCAACCTATATACTTTTGAGTTGTTTATCTTCTATGAATAGGACTGAATACATTTTCCTTGTGAGAAGGAATGTGTGTAAACTATGTTTATAATCAAGTGTAACTATATTAAAACCCTATTCAATCCTCATAAGGTTACTAGAATGGTGCAATTTTTTTGAAGATATGTGGAGTTCATAATACAATGTTTTAGTCTATAGATAATTGTGTAACAGGTCATAGTGAACCGAGAGTCTAATAAAAAAAGAGATTGAGATGTTTGGGAGGATTTTCATGTTTTAAGGAGGTTTTAAATGTTAAAATAAGGATTAATTATCCTTCACAAGGATATGAAACCCTTTGCATAGCCTAGATTTCATTTTGTGTTCTCTAAATGAATATAGTCACACAAGATAAGCATAGAAGTCATGAGAGTTCTTTAGCAGAAGTGTTAATGGGAGATTACATGAAGTGATGAAGGTGTATGGAGGTTAAAAAAATAATAGACAATGATCATAGTTGTTTATAATTAAGTAATAATCTTGAGAACAAATTTAAACCCTTCTCAGCTAGAGACAAACTTTGCAAACCCTATACTAAGGTTTCCATAGTAAAATGAGGATTATGAGATATTAAACCAATGAAAAACCTTTAAACTTTGTGAAAAGATAGGGATGAATTTTATTTAAATTTTTTTTAGTGTTTCAAGTTGATCAAGTATAGTATAGTATATTTTTAGAAGGACTGAGTGCCAACAGGGTATAGAGAGACCTAATAGGGCTAATTTGAGACCTCAAAGAGGTTGAAAAGTGATCAAACAGAGAATTTTTGTCAATAAGATTTTTGAAATGATATAAAGGGACAGAGGGTGTTTAAAATAATCTTATTTTCTTAAAATAGTTCCATACCGATCCGTATAAGTAAGAAAACTAAAGAAAAAGGCTATTAGAGAGAGTGTGCGATAGAGTAAGAAGTAAGATATGTAATTGGTAGTTATTTAAGAGGTTTGTAGATTTAATGGGAGGAAAAAGAGGACTTATTGAGCATGTTGTGTATTAAAATAAATTTTATAGTAAAAGAGGAAACCAATAATGAGTTTGAGACAAGTTACTAAGTCAGTGAGTCAATAAAGGTGAGTTAACTTAAGTACATAGTATAAATACTAGTGTGTGAATTCAATCAAGGATGAATGAGAAATCATGAAATGGGATGAAGGTAACTGGTCTATTACTAATGTCAATAATGCATAAGTTTAATAAAAGGACAAAGATATTCAAAAGAGACATAGAAGTAGAGGTAAGTGCGATGAATGAGTTTTTCATTTTCATCAGTTGATGATAAATTATATTATGACCTATACATCATTTGGTATCAGAGTATAAACATTATGTGGTAAGGTATGTTTTGATTTTTGACATTGTTGGCTATATATGCATATAGTTTATGTTGAGTAGGTATGAATATTGTTTGAGATGTTATTGTGAGATGGATAATGAAGATTGCAAGAAAGAGTGAAGAGGCTATAGAGATATGAAAGAGAGGTAGAAATAGTTGAGTGAAAGATAAGATCATTTGGTAAAGACCTTAATCCAAGAAGGCTTAGAGTAATAAGAGCTAGTGAAAAATCAAGAAGGAAGCTCAAGAAGAGAGATTGAGATAGAGAGAAGTCCCAAGTGAAGACAAGAAATAAATAGACTCTAAAAGAGAGATATTTACGTGAGGAAGACCAAGTAAAGGTCAAACAAGGCAAGTGAGAAGGCTTGTCAAGAAGAAGAGTAAGGTCAAGGAGAGACCTAGAGAAAGAGTGAGATAATGAAGAGTGTGAAGAGATAAAAGATTGTAATGAGTAAGAGAAATGATGAAGGGCTTGATGAATGAGGAATGCCACAAGAGGATAGAAATGAAGAAAAGAGAGTTAGAGAGAGAGAATGAAATTATTGAGAAGAAAGAGGTTTTAAAAAGATTAGAGAAAATCTTGAAAGAGATGAGACCAAGATTATGTGTATGCATCAAGAGGAAAGTGAGATGGCCTCTCAATTAATTGATAGAGAAGACGAGGAAACAAAAGATGAAGATGATAACAAGGCAACCTAGAAGGAGAAGTAAGGGGAAAAGTAAGCCTCTAAGGTTTAATATTAATGATTTATTAAAATGTTTGTATATAGATAAAGAGATGCATGAAGATGAAGAAAATTGGAAACATGAGCATCATGTTATTTATGAAAACTAAATTGATTGGACAACTGAGTTTGGTGATTCAATCTTATGCTACCCTGAAGAAGGTGATCCATTGGAAGAGGAAAGAGAGAGAGAGGGAGAGAGGGAGAGAGAGGAGAGAGAGAGAGGGGGGGGGGGGGGAGAGAGAGAGAGAGAGAGAGAGAGAGAGAGAGAGAGAGAGAGAGAGAGAGAGAGAGAGAGAGAGAGAGAGAGAGAGAGAGAGAGAGAGAGAGAGAGAGAGAGATTTCAGAAACATGATACCTCATGAAAAGAAATAAGGAATAAGGTTTAAATCAAGGAAGCCTTGAAGAGAACAAATAAGTATAAGCTATATCTTTCAATGTTGTTTTTTATGAATGTGTTGATGTGAACATTATTAAAAATAAAATGTATGAGGATACATTAAGGATAAAAAAATGTGCTGATGGAAGGACAAGAAGGTACAATATCACCAAAAGAAGTGTTTGGCATGTAGGAAGAGATCAATGAGGTGGTAGCAGTAGATAAGGAAGAAGAAGCACAAGTTAAAGTGCTTGAAAGGGCTCATTTGAAGTAGGTTGAGGTGATTTTTTTGGCACTAATGGAAGATCAAAGTGGTATATATGAATATACAACAGAGGAAGAATAGATATGGCATCACATAATGGAAGAAATAGATGATTTGAGTCTCATAGGGGACAAGGAGACCATCATGGCAGATGAGTTGGCATTGATGACAATCTTAAATCAAGAGGAAGAAGATTTGGTAACTAAAGAACAAATTACACTCCAAGGGAACAAGTAAAGAATGGTTTTGTTTTAATTTTTTGCTTCATGTGTAGGTCTATAGAGGAGAGAGAACAAGCAATAATTACCCATAATCAAATTAAAGGTATAAATCAAGAGGAAGAGAAACAAAGGAGGAGAAATAATGAACATAAGCAAGCATCACGAAGGCCTACATGCTTCAAATAGGCCTTGGGATCTATTGATACCAACACCCCCCATCTTTTTTTTGAAAGGGGACCCATGTGATTATTTCTAGAACTTCTATATCCTAGAATAAGTTTGAAAGATTGTTTGATCATGTTTTTGATGTTTCTAGAAATCATATTGAAGATTATTAATTACAAGTTTCATGAAAGAAGTTAGGGTTCCCAAAAAATAAACCCTAGCAGCTTGAATTTAAACATTTATGGGAAAATCTAATGGGAAATTTTATGCATGATCAAGTTTTAGCTTAAATTTCATACACTTTTATAAATCTAATGCTGTACACTTATTCATTGGATTTGATCTAATGGTGCATCAAGATTGAAGCCTTTTAGAAAGGCATATAATTAATGATTTAGGCCCCATTAAAGATCCAACATTTGATCACTTGATCGAAGGTTTTAAATCTAATGGTGCAAAATAAATTTCATTATTTTAAATTTGACAAGTTCACCCCCATCATTTGGCATCTATTAGGACATATTTGATGGGACCTAACCTATAAAATTTAAATTTAAATAGAAATATTTTATTGTCTTAAAATTGATAGGTTCACCCCTATCATTTGATGTCTGTGAGGATGTATTTGACAGGACCAAACCCATCAAATTTAACTTAGATAATCCTCAAATCTTTAAGATCTCCTGATGGTTTTACACCATGGCATTCAATTATTGGATCAATAAATTTAATTTTTTTTAAATTTAATAGGTTCACCCCCATCATTTGATGTCTATGAGGATGTATTTGATGGGACCAAAACTATCAAATTTAACGTAGACAAAATTTAAAGCTTTGAGATCTCCTGATGGTTTTACATGTGGCATTCAGCTATTGGATCAATAAATTTCATTGTTTTAAATTTGATAGGTTCACCCCCATATATTAACATCTATGAGGATGTATTTGTTGGGACTGAACCTATCAAATTTAACTTAGACAATCCTCAAAGCTTTGAGATCTCCTGATGGTTTTACATATGGCATTCAATTATTGAATCAATAACTTTCATTGTCTTAAATTTGACAAGTTCACCCCCATCATTTGACATCTACGAGGATGTATTTGATGGGATAAAACTCATCAAATTTAAATTGAAAAAAAAAAAAAAAAAAAAATCCTAAAGTTGACAAGTTCGCCCCCATCATTTGACATCTGTGAGGATGTATTTGACAAGACTGAAGCTGTAAAATTTAACTTAGACAATTTTTAAATCCTAATCAAAGGGGGCATTTCTAAAGCCTTTTTAATAAATTATTAATTTTATTATGAAGGCAAGATTTGGACATAAAAATCTTGGCCTAAATCTTTTTACTGATTAAAAGGGTAAACATCTTGTAGGATCCAATGGTGATTGCTTGCTCATTAGATTTGATCCAATAGTGCACATCAACATGGAAGCCTCAAGATCTCCCGAAGGATCCAATGGTGATCACTTGCTCACTGGAATTGATCCAATGGTGTTAGCCAATTGAAGAATTTTCAAAGGCCTTAAAATCTTGACACATGACATAATCAATAAGCTCAAAGATCAAGAACCAATGAAATGCAAGGATCTATATTTGGCTTTTCAAAGCAAAATAAAAGGGACTTTTGAAAACCAATGGTCACTCTTCAAATGGCATTTATCAAAATTACCATGAAAGGCATGAAACCATACCACATAAGCTCCACATAAGTATGGAGGATCCAAGTGAAAGATATTTCATGATTAAAAACATAAGAGAGATGATAAGTAAGGTTCCATCATATTTAAGGCATGTATGAGATCAAAGTTGGATGTTTTGGTCACTAAATCAAAAAAACCCTAAACCCTCTATAAAGAAGGCCATAATCAATTCAAATTTATTCTGTGACACTTGAGATAATTTTGAATTTAATTCAGAGTAGATGACTTAGTGAGAACTTTGATAGCTTTGCAATTACAATACATTGTTATCAATGGCCGCAGGTAGGCAATATATGAAGATTGAAGCATAGCTTTATCTAACTTTAGATGGTGAAGGAAGGGTCTATGGAGACACAGAGTTGGATTCAAAAACATTTAATGTATAGGGAATCAAGAATTGGCCTAAATTATTCTCCTTTGTTAAATAGTTGCAACCAATTTCTTAGGAAGAAAATAGGAATACTTCAATGTACCAAAGATATAAGGATTTAGTATTAATTCAAATCATAGGCCTTCATCACACAGCTGCTAAACTAGAGGTAATGCATTGCATCAACCTTCTTATTTTTATGCATAGCTCTCATGTCCTTTGAGACTTATTATAATCTCCCTTTACCTCATGTTGAACTTCCATCCTTGATATAATGGACAAATTCCCAAAACCTAGATTCAGTTCTTTCACCTTGGTTAATACAAGGTTCTCATGTTTTCAAGACCCCTAATGGTGAGATTCCTATTACCCAATTTAGATAAGGTGTTAGGGTAGCTATGACCTTATTGAATATATCCTTTCATCCCTCTTCTATAACCTATGTGAGTAAGGTTTGGGTGTCTTATGTCCATTACATGTTGGAGTGAAACCAAACCACTCCCATTAGAGACTTGATAAGTTTTTTAATGGCAAAACAATTTACAACCATCAAGAGAAAGACCTCTAGACATTTATTTATAATTTCTTACCTCTTAGACTCACTCTTGGCCTCTATTAATTTCCTTGGCATCCAAAATTAGTACCCTAATGTTAGGAATACCATTTCTCATCATTACTCTAGCTTACATACTTTCATATATAATCATATGAAATTCATATGTGATTGTATCTTCCTAGTCATTTTTGAGATAATCACTTGTATTTATATGCCTAAACTTCATCCTCTAATCAAAAAACAAGTGGAGACTATGGGGGATGTGTGGTTTTATTTAGATTACACTATAATAAGGATAGAAGGAATCATGGTCTAACCATACAGAATGCCCATAAATGTTCCCAATAAGCTTGCAAAGCAAGAAATCACTTATCAAATCATCTAGGGCATAGATTGGCACTGCAAGAAGAATAAAAAGGCTCAAGTTCATCCCTTCCCACTAGAAATTGGTAGAATTATAATCAAGGATTGGAAATAGCTAAAGATCATGGTGGTGCATAGGAACTCTTTCGATTTCCAATTAGATGATCTTAAGATGTGGGACCCCAATAATAGAGTGGTTAACCATATTTGGTATAGGAAGGTCCCAAAGACTGAGTACAATCATGAATCAGGTTTGGGGGATGGTATTTACACTAGGGAAAATAACTTTGAAGAAGTCCTATCTAGGGTTAAAACTACAGTATAAATTAATAATGTAGGTTGGTCAAGGATAATAAGCCTTCAGGAGAAGTATGGAAGTTACATCCTTTACAATATCACTTGTTGCTAGGACCATCTATGACTACACATCAACAACCACCTATTTAAGGACAATCTTCTGAGCCTCAATAGGGAAAATATACAAGGTCGTCTCAAATTGAGCAACTTGAGGATGCAAAAGGAAAAAGGTAAAGCTATAAGTGAGGAGTCTAAGATTAAGCAAAGACCTGTTGAAAGCCTCTAAATCAAGGCATCCCATTAAGTCCTTCTTCCCCAATAGACTTTATCAACTTAATTTCTTTACAAACTAGAGAAATAATGGAAAGTGCCCTTGTTAACATCATGGCTAATTATGGTTTGAATAAGGAAGAAGACCTATCTAAAGAAGTAGAAAAGGAATTGGTTGCATTGAGCAGTGAAAAGAGACAAGCAAAATTAGCCTTAGTTCCTCTAGCTCTAAGAAAGAGGCTTAGGTTAACTTTTACTTACCCTACTAGTGAAATAAACCTCTTTAGTGATGAGAATCCTATTTATGGACCAACCATTTCTAATTGGTTTTTTATGGGAAGTTGCAAAAAATACTATCTCTTTCTCCTTCACTGGATCTGACTTGAGTGGATATAGGTGCTTAGGATAATGTCAAGCCATGGATTCAGGATATGTTGAACAAACAAGCAAAGAGAATCATCCATATTCTTCACAACAAGGAAATCTAATGGGTTAGTACCCTAGGAACCTCTAGGAGTTTAAATGTAGAGATTCTTGAACAACCACAGGTGAAATAAATTGATCCTTAGGTCTAATTTAATCTGAGACATCAAATATTCAAAGATTAGTGACCATGAAAGCCATTAATGGTACTAAGGAGTTCACCTTTTATAAGGTGGAGCCATTTACATGCTTAACTCCTATTCTAGGATAGGCAACAAGAGAACATCCTATTTTTCAAGAGCATGTAGCTAGTGTGGTATTGGCCCAATCAACAATGTCCTTAGCTGGAGTTCAAGGATTACAACAAAGGATACTCAACCTGGAAATAGAAAATCAAGATTTGGAAGCTTAGGTCTTCTTGACAATTACTAAAAATATATTGCATTTTCTAAATAAATCCTTGATGGATGCATTTGAGAATTTGAAAATCATTAAGTCTAAATTGAATGCTTTTGACCATCAAGTTGAGAAGGCATAAATCTTAATCACCTAGTGGTAAAATTCTCAAGCTTAGATGGAGGAGCTCATTAAGTTGCATAAGACAAAGTAGGCCTTGAAATTAAAGATTATCAAACTCAGACATCTAGACATCTTCATGGTAGTTTGGTAGATAAACAAGAAGATTTGATCACCTAGAGCAGTAATGTTAAGGACTTCATTAAGAGACACATATTTGGTAAACCAGATTGAGAAACTTCTAGGGAATTTATTAAATAACTCTTCTTAAACCACTACTTTAGGCTTGATTGATGATGAATAATTCAAGCAGAGGGTTGATACCCACATCCAGGGCATCATAGTTAGCCAAGGTAATTTAGCTAAGGACAACTAAAAGACCCTTGATACCATTAATTTTTCAAAGAAGCAAATTGTATAAGTATAATATGTCAAGGAACTTATATCTTGGGTAGATAGTGAATTTGAAAAGTTAGTAGATAAAGAAGGGGATTGTCTAATGAAGCCTATAGTAAATTTTGAGCTGATCAAGGAGGAATACACCAAGGTGAAAGACTTCTTCAGACATGGCTAATTAGAAGGACCCACCAATGGAATTATTATAAGAATATTCTTTTTGTAAGCTATTATATTATCATATACTCTTTCTTGTCAAGTTGGCATGATTTTTTTTGTCATATTGTAGCGTTATATCAAAGACAATTGTCTTTATCCATATATAGATATTTTTGAAAGTTAACTAGTTAACCGCCTATGTTTCCTATAAATAGGTAGATGGTTACCATTTGTAAAGAGAGAGTTTTTGATAAATTGATACCCAAAGCATTTAATACAACTAAGAAATTTTGAAAAGATTATTTTATTATTTTTGCTAAATGTCTATACTATCTCTTAATTATAGGGATTTATCTTAAATTTAAATGATTATTATTGTTTGAGTTACATTATTTTTCATAGGGTTGCTAATTTGTGCTAAATGCTAAATTGACTGTAAATATCTCAAATATACTTCATTTTATTTGCTTTGTCTTTAGATGTACTTAGGTTATCCAGATCATAATAGCAAACCTTTAAATTAAATTAGGTTCTTACTTATGATTCATATTTTCCTTTGTATTTTACTTGATTTGTGATATAATTTGAGCTTATGTTGTTTTATATTATAAATTGGTTCAAATCTATTCAAATTAATTGGGATTTTGTCATGATATTTGAGATGAAAACACACAATCATGTTTCTTTCTTCTTTACCCTTCCTTTTGATTATTTTTATCAAGATTCACTCTAGCTTAGAGGTCATTAATAATAACCATTTAGTTTAACTACCAAATCCTTAGAATTATTAAGTATTCAAATTGTATAGACCCTGGTGGCTCCTAAGCACTAAATCAAATAAATGTTATGGATAGTTTTCATAATTTGCTTCTATTCCACCACAGACAATCACTGAATAGTCACAAACTGCAACTCATGCCATGGATTCTCAAAATCCTAAAATGAGAAGTGTTATTCAACACTAAGAGAACCTATGGTACAATTAAAAGCATCAACAGCAGAAACTCCACTGGTGCTAGAAGGAACGCCTCTCTAAATATGATTAATATGTTGGTAAGTGTATTTGGTTGGAATTATTTACATTTTACATGATTATGTTTCTTTTAACATAAATTATGTAAAGATTGGTAACCTTTGCAAAAATATGGCTTTTGTTGTTAAAAATTTATTAGTATTTGGAGTTAGGATGGCTTATTTTTCCAAAATTGATAATTCTTTGACAAAAAGAAGTTTATTTGAGTCATAAGTTGTAAATATTAGTCATCTTTACATAATTCAGTACATCTTTGAACTTGTTTAGTTAAAGATTGATGTCGTTTGTCCTCTTATGATTTTTTTTGTAAATTAAGCTTAGTGTGCATATTATTTGTCATTATTTATAAATTAATGTGTTGCACCATGTTTTAAATAGGATCCTTAGTCTTCATGATATAATTACCAAGAATTAGGACTAGATCACATTCAGTGACTAGAGAACCCTTGCTCAAACTAGAAACTCATAAAAGGACTAGGAAAGATAGAAGTAAGCGTAGGTATTCTAAATCTATACCATCATCAACATTTCAAGGGATTCCTATGCCTGATCTTGACCCAAACATGGTGTGGATTCAAATTTCCCCTATCAATATACCAGGTGTGGTTCATAAATTACACGTAATCTAGAAAAATATTTGTCAATATTTAGTCCAACTGGTATTATGATTGTTGAAGAACATGTTAAATATTTCAAATCTACATTAATATTATTGAATTTTATTCATGAATATGTAGTATGCATGTTGTTCCCATTTACATTTAAATATTCTACATATGAATGGTTCCTTAATCTACCTAACAATTGTATTTTTTCATGGAATAATTTTGACACTATTTTCATTGATGAATTTGGAAAGATCATAAGCCCTTGTGTCATTTATCATCAATTCACAACTATTAAGAGAGATACAAGTTAACCTATTAGGTCATTTAATGCCAGGTTCCAAAAGATGTTTAGTCAAACCATGGATCCATACAAACATAATGAAGCTTTAGCTTTGGAGGTTTCTATGTTTTTGAAGAGAGTTATTCCACTTATCATCACATTGGCTCAAGCATATTCTAAATTAGTGGTTATTAGTGACCAAATTTAACCCCAAGGATAGATGGCTTATTTTATCCTAAATATTAATCCTTAAATTCCTTCATTAAACCTTTTCCCAAGTAATAACCAAAATACTCCAGCATTAAACTAGTTTCCTAATTTGAATGTATTGCCTACTAATCATGCTACTCCTAATCAAAATATAGGCTTCTTGAGCCATCAAGTTACTAGTGGATTTCATGACAATGATCAAAAGGATTTAGTGCCTATCAATGGCATTAATAGTAACCACATTCAAAATTTTGAGGCTCCAAAAAATGAGAATGAATCTATATTGAAAATGATACAAAACATTAGCACTAATTTTTTGCAATTGCAAAAATAAGTTGGTAATGCTAATGACAATTTTGGAAGGAACTTCACTTTCCAAAAATTCAACAGACCTAGGAATAGGTTTCAAAATGATAGTTTCTACAATAACAAAGCTAATGAGTCTTTCCCTAAAAAAAATAATATGGATATAAACCTCAATGATATTGCCTTAACATATTATTGTAGGGTACATGCTACTTCTAAACATGGTGAGATTGATTGTATTGAGTTTTATAAAGCTTTTAAAGATTTACAAGAAGAACTTGACACATTTGAAGTGGTTCCAAACAAAGAGGTTGCTAAAAATTCTTCTAAATTTAAACTATATGACTAAGTGCATATGGTGGAAACATTTAATTTCCCTTTTCAATTAATGAGCTTGAGAATATTCCTAAGGAAATTTAAGCATTCCAACAATTTTTAAAGACATATCCTCTGAGAAATAGGGAACAACAATAATCATTGACTACCTCTATCCCTCCTAACAATTATGGGACCCTTCTAGACACTATATCAAAGAATAATCATGAGCCTCCTAGATGAACTTATTCTAAGTTAATGTTAACTATTGATCCTCCAAGAAAAGTTGGATATAACATTGTGGAAGATATGAAAAATATTAAAGCTAATATTACTCTACATGAGCCAACTCAAATCATAGAACAAAGAGACTTACTCTTGGAATATTTGTCAAATAAAATTGGGAAACCCCATAAGAATGATAGTGCAAATGTAATTACACAAATGATCAAAGCAAAGTCCCCACCTTTTTTACTTATAGTCATGATATTTGGAAAAAATATTCAAAATTGTCTTTTAGATTTGGCAACCTCAACCAATATTATGCCTACTGGGATATGTGAACAACTCAAGTTAATTCTAATCAAATATGATAGGGTAGTCACTCAATTAGATAAATATAGAGTTAAAGTTGTAGGATAATTATTAAATGTGCATATATAGATGACTAGTGAACCAAGGGTTTAAGAATTCATTGATATCCAAGTGGTATAAATGCCTAGTGCTTATGGATTCATTTTAAGTAGAGAATGGACTAAATTTTTATATGTTTTTATGTCTAATAATTTTTTGAACTTAGGGATTCCTTGGAAAGGTGTGCCAAATCAAATAAGATTATAAAAGGAACCTCAAATGAAACACATGATAAGAAAATATAATGCTATTAATGAAAGGATAAATTTCTTGGATTCTGATTTGGGAGTTTTCACTTTGGAAATTACAAAAGAACCAATTTTTAAGAGTTATTCTCAAATGTGTGGTTTGTGGAAGTTATACATTGATGGTACCAGGTGCAAATTAGGATCAGGAGCTAGTATTGTATTGATTAATCCTTTATAAAAGCAATAACATGTAGCTTATAAGTTACAATTTCCTTACACTAATAATTTAGCTGAGTATGAGGCTCTCATACTTGGATTATAGTTCACCATTAAACATAAAGTTAAATAACTCCTTTCCTATGGAGACTCTAAACTTGTGGTTAACCAAGTGAGAAGTAAGTACCAATGCAAATTGTCTTACTTAAAGAGATATAAGTTTAGGGTATGGTATTTGATCGAATCTTCTGATGCTTTCAACATCTTAGCTATTCCAAGAGAAGAAAACAAAACTATTGATGATATTGCCTCTACTGTAGCTAAACTCATGCCTAATCATGATTCTCAAAGCATTAGTATTGAGCTAATACCTTGTCCTTCAGTTCTTGATAATATAAATCATTTCCAAGTTTTCAATGATGATCAACAAATCATAGATTTCTTAACTAATTTTGGGGCTTTTGAAGCTCACATTATTGATGAGATTGATGACACTTCTCATGAGGAGGAACTTAATGGTAAAATCATCCAATTAAGTGATAATAAGATACCTAAAAGGATGATTTCATTAGAAAGACTATTTGATTTTAATAAAAATTTTGAAGCACCTAAACAACTCGAGGTAAATGGTAAGTATTATCATGCAACAAATCTTGGCTCACATGATCAACCCCAAATGGTGAATATAGGGAAGGCTTGTACTAAAATGGAAAATAGACAAGATAGAGAGTTTATTACAAATTATACGGATGTAAATTCTTGGTCTTATGAAGATTTGAAAATATTTGACTTGAGGGTCATTACTCATACCATACCTCTTCAAGAAGGTTGCAAACCTTTTAGACAAAAGTAAAGGCTAGTCAACCTTGTTTTAAAACCCATGATTTTTTAAGAATTAAAGAAGCTATTGGATAAAAGGATAGTTTTTCCTATTAGGAATTCTATTTGAGTGGAAAACCTAATCCCAATAAAAAAAAAGAATGGAGAAATAAGATTGCACATAGATATTATAAATTTGAATAGAGAATCTAAAAAGGATAACTATTATTTACCTTCTCTAGACCAAGTTATCCAAAATATTTTAGGGTCTTCCATGATGTCTTTTTGGGATGGATTTTTTAGGTATAACAAGGTGCTTGTTGCTCTAGAGGACAGGATGAAAATAGCTTTTACTACTAAAGGGGGAACATACACTTACAAAAGAATGGATTTTCAATTAATTAACACAAGGGAAACTTGTCAAAGGGCCATGGAACATGATATCCAAGGTTTAATGGGCAAGTGTATCATCATATATATGGATGATCTTATAGTATTTTATAAAAATAGAGAAGAGCACTTCATACATTTGAGATAAGTATTTGATAGATGCAGGAGGTATGGTGTATATCTTAACCCCAAGAAAAGCATATTCTGTGTCACTAAGGGAAGAATTTTGGGACATGTCAGTACCAAAGATGGAATCTCTATGGATCCTAATAGAGTAGACACCATTTCTAAAATTGGGTTGCCCAATATCCAAAAATAACTTAAGTCATTCTTTGGAAAGATTAATTTTGTGAGGAAGTTTATTTCAAGCTTCATTGAGATTGTTAAACCTTTGAATGCCATGCTTAAGAAAGATGCTATAATTTATTGGAATCAAGAATCCAAGAAGGCCTTTACTGACATTAAGAAGGCAATTACTGAAGCTCTAGTACTCATAACTCCTAATTTTTCAAATGATTTCTATCTATATTCATTTGCTTCTGAGCATAGTATGGCTGCAATGTTAACTCAAAAGGTTGATGGGAATGATCATCTTATAGCTTTCATGAACACTAATTTTAAAACTATAAAAGTGAATTATTCTATGATTAATAAGAAAGCTTATGCATTAGTAAAGGTAATAAAAAAAATTTAGGCATTACCTCCTTAGAAATAAGGTACATGTTATATTAACTGATCTAGCTATAATACTTATGTTGAGTTAGAATGAGCTTAGAGAAAGAAGAGGCAAATGTATGGAAATTATACAATAATATGATATAGAGATGATAATTTCCAAATTATTTAAATGTTAAGGTCTAGTTAAGATGATCACTAGTATTGACCCAAAACTTCATATCATGCAAGTAGATCAACAAAACTTTCAACCTAATGAGTGGTATCACTCTATTATCCATTTACTTGTCAATGGTGTTTGTCCCCCAAGATTTATAAGAGAACACAAGAGAGCATTAAAGCTCAAAATAGATCATTACCTCATCAAGAATGGAGTCTTGTATAGGAGGAAATTTGAGGGAATTTATTTGAGATGTGTGTCCAAAGAAGCAGCAGCTTGGATTATGACTACCTTCCATGAAAAATTATGAAGTGCACACCCTTCAGAAAGAACCATAACTCATAATATTCTTAGGGCTAGGTATTATTGGCCCATACTCTTTAAATATGCTTATAAGTGTGTGAGGGAGTGGCATTCATGCTATATCTTTAGCAAAAAGGAACCAAAGGCAGCCATGACTTTACAACCTATGATGGTAGATAAACCTTTTGCACAATGGGGATTAAACTTTGTTGGAGTAATAAACCCCAATTATTTCAAAGGTCATAAGTATATCTTGACTACTATGGATTAGTATACTAGGTGGACTGAGGTAGTAACCACTAAGTAATGAAGAATAGAGGAAGTGATCAATTTCCTAGAAGAAAATATTTGTACTAGATTTGGAAACCCAGTTTCTTTGGTTTGTGACAATGGATCTGCATTCATTTCCATTGAAATGATAGAATGGGCTTATGACCAAGGCATTATACTCAAGTTTTCTTCTAATCAATATCCTCAAGGAAATGGTGTTTCTAAATCCACAAACAAAATTTTGATGAAAGCTATCAAGAAATCTGCTAAAGATAAACCTAGAACATGGCATAAACTTCTAAAGTTTGCATTATGGGTAGATTGAATCAAGATCAAACAAGCTCTAAAAGATTCACCATTTTTATTGATATATGATTAAGATCCCATCTTTCCCATCACTTTAAGTTTACTTATGTTCACATTCATGTAGGAATACATGGAAGATAGTCAGGAACTTGCTAATTCTCAACTGTTAGACATATTAAAATGGAAGATGCCATAGAAAAAGCATTTATAGACTTCAATAGACACCAATCAACCATGAAAATATGGTTTGATAATAGATCCAAAGTGAAGGTATTTAGATAGGTAGATCTAGTCCTCCTTTGGGATAAGGCATTAAAACCCAAAGGTAAACATGGTAAATTCACTCCTTTATGGATTAGTCCTTACCAAATTACAAAAATATTGGGAAATAATACTTTTAGGTTGAAAGATATCGAAGGAGCAGAGTTCACATTGCCTAGTAATGGACAAGATCTCAAAAATTACTTTGTTGCTGCCACACTAGAGGTATTCATGGAATAAATGTGTAAGATTAGTCAAATTAGAATAGGTAGGCTAGTTATTTCTCTTTCTTGCTTTGTTTTTTTCTTCCTTGCTTGGTTTGTGTATATTTGTTTTGTTTACATTTTTTTTCTCTTCTTCTTACTTGGTGGTGTTCCTTGGTTGTGGTAAAGTC
Source organism: Torreya grandis (assembly GCA_037957365.1). Lineage (NCBI taxonomy): Eukaryota > Viridiplantae > Streptophyta > Pinopsida > Cupressales > Taxaceae > Torreya > Torreya grandis. The sequence continues at coordinate 741,140 of JARHVA010007103.1, read as the reverse complement.
TCATGCTATTAATTTTTAGTTTGAAATTTCTCAAAAAGGTGAATATAAATCTTATAAAAGTAACCATGGTTGGAAATAAAGTAGTATGAAGCAACCAATGGTATTGGTATAAATTGGTATAGGAATTTATTTTCCTAAAAAGATTTAAACCTTATTCTACATCAAAACTCGGTTTTAAGAATAATCATATGTATACAATGAAAATTTAGTTTATTAAATCATATTCATGCTTACACTTAACACACATCCTTGTCATAGACTAAAGTTTCAATTAAAGGGGAGAGTATCCTAATGCCAAAGCATTTGACCAAATCCTTAAAACTACATTGTATTAGTTTTTAACCTTTGCAAAAAGACCTAGAAAATGTTGTAAAAAAACTCATTATAAAATATATGGAAATAGAAACAAGGGTGATTCAGGTAATCTCCATTGAAGCTATGGATGCCTGGCTGGTAGTAGATCAAGACCTTGAGTGAAACCAAAGGTATCTCTATCAGGGTTATAGATGCCTAACTGGCAGTAGAGCAATGCCCAAGCCTCCCCTAAATTAAGAGTTATTATTCTTAAATAATATTTAAAGTGTTCAAATTTAAGTGTAATGGACCAAAAAGATATGAACCTAGATGTTGTTTCTTGAAATTCATGACAAATAGTAAGTGGAATCAAAGCACACACTGCATGTTTATATTTTAATATCTAAGTTTAAATTTTATACATAAGGAACTTGTTTCAACTGAAACTTGATTCAAGAGAGAGTATATGTCCAAAAAGGGATATAAAATTCATGTACAAGTTTAAACTAGAGCCTTGTGTTCCAAAATATTACTATGTTGCCCTTGTGAGTCACCATTTGCTGAGACCAACACCCCCCCCCCCGCCATCTTTATTTTTTTGAAAGGGGACCCATGTGATTATTTTTAAAACTTCTATATTTTAAAATAAGTGTGAAAGTTTGTTTGATCATGTTTTTGATGTTGTTATAAATCATCTTAAAGGTTATTAATGACAAGTTACATGAAAGAAGTCAGGGTTCCCAAATAATAAACCCTAGTGGTTTGAATTTAAACATTCATAGGAAAATCTAGTGAGAAATTTTCTGCATGATCAAGTTTTAGTTTTAATTTCTTGTGCTTTTATAGATCTAACACTTTACGCTTGTTTTCTAGATTTGATCCAATGGTACGTTAAGCTCAAAGTATTTTAGACAGGCATATAGTTAATGATTCTATCCCTAGTAAGGATTAAATGGTGATCACTTGATTGAAGGTTTTAAATCTAATGGTGAAAAATAAATTTCATTATTTTAAATTTGACAGGTTCACCCCCATCATTTGACATTTGTGAGGACATATTGATGGGACTAAACCCATCAAATTTAAATTAAAACAAAAATATTTTGTCTTAAAATTGATAGGTTCACCCCTATCATTTGACATCTATAAAGCAATATTTGATGGGACCCAACCCATCAAATTTAACTTAGACAATCCCTAAAGCTTTGATATCTCCTGATGTTTTTACACATGGCATTTAGTTATTGGATCAATAAATTTCATTGTTTTAAATTTGATAGGTTCAGCCCCATCATTTGAAATCTATACGGATGTATTTGATGGGACCAAACCCATCAAATTTAACTTAGACAATCCTTGAAGCTTTGAGATCTCTCGATGGTTTTACACATGGCATTCAGTTATTAGATCAATAAATTTAATTATTTTAAATTTGACAGGTTCACTCCCATCATTTGACATTTTTGAGGATGTATTTGATAGGACTGAACCCATCAAATTTAATTTAGACAATCCTTGAAGCTTTGAGATCTCTTGATGGTTTTACATGTGGCATTCAGTTATCAGATCAATAAATTTCATTTTTCTAAATATGAAAGGTTTGCCCCCACTATTTGATGTCTACAAAGATGTATTTGATGAGACCAAAACCATAAAATTTAAATTGAAACAAAAATATTTTATTGTCTTAAAACTGGTAGGTTCACCCCTATGATTTGATGTCTGCAAGGATGTATTTGACAAGACCAAACCTGTCAAATTTAACTTAGATGATTTTTTAATCCTAATCAAAGGGGGAATTTCTAAAGCCTTTTTAAGAAATTCTTATTTTTCTTATGAAGGAAAGATTGAGACATAAAAATCTTGTTCTAAGTCTTTATACTAATTAAAAGGGTAAGCATCTTGCAAGATCCAATGGTGATCATTTGCTCACTGGATTTGATCCAATAGTGCACATCAACACAAAAGCCTCAAGATCTCTTAAAGGATCCAATGGTGATCACTTGCTCACTAGATTTGATCCCATAGTGTGAACCAATTGAATACTTTTCAAATGCCTCAAAACCTTAACACATGGCATAATCAATAAGATTAAAGATCAAGAACCAATTAAATGCAATGACTTGGACTTGGATTTTCAAAGAAAAATAAAAGGGACTTTTGAAAACCAAAAATCACTCTTTAAATGGAATTTATGAAAATTACCATGAAGGTATAGAACCCTATCACATAAGTTCCATGTAAGTATGGAGGATCCAAGTGAAAGATATTTCATAATTGAAAACACAAGAGAGATGATAAGTAAGGTTCCATCATATCTAAGGAATGTATGAGATCAAAGTTAGATGTTTTGGTCATTGAAGTAGAAAAACCCTAAACCCTCTATAAATAAGGCTAGAATTGATTCAAATTGATTATGTGACACTTGAGATAATTGTGAACTGAATTTAGGGTAGATGACTTAGTGAGAATTTTGATAATTTTTCAATTATAATACACTGTTATCAATGGTAGTGGGAAGGCAAAAGATGAACATTGAAGCAGAGCTTTATCTAAATTTAGTTGGTGAAGGAAGGGTCTTTAAAGACACAAAGTTGGATTCAACAATATTGAATGTATAGGGAATCAAGAATTGGTCTAAATTATTCTTATTTATTGAAGAGTAATAACCAATTTCTCAAGAAGAAAAGATGAATGCTTAAGTGTACCAAAGATACAAGGATTTAGTATCAATTCAAATGGTAGGCCTTCATCACATAGCTAATAAAATATAGGTAATGCATTGCATCAACCTTCTTGTTCCTATTTTTATTGATTTCAAAGTAGATGGAGAATGTATTATTTATGAAGGAAATGTCATTAAAGTTTCATGCATAGATCACATGGCCTTTGAGACTTATTATAAGCTCTGTTTACCTCATGTTGATCTTCCATCCTTGAGAGAATAGATAAATTCCAAAAACCTAGATTTAGTTCTTTCACCTTGGTTAATCCAAGCTTCCCGTGTTTTTAGGACCCCTAATGGTGAGATTCTTATTACCTAATTCATAGGAGGTGTTAGGGTAGCTACGACCTTATTAAATAGAGCCTTTGGTGCCTCTTCTACAACCTATGTGAGTAAGGTCTGGGTGTCTTATGTCCATTGCATGTTGGATCAAAACTTCACCCCTCCCATTGGAGACTTGATAAGTTTCTTCTTGGCCAAAAATTTATAGCCATCAAGAGAAATACCTCTGGACATTTCTTTATGATGTCTTACCTCTTAGACTCACTCCTAGCCTCTATTAATTTCCCTATCATCTAAAATTGGTCCCATGATGGTAGGACTACCATTTCCCATCATTAATCCAAACTAAATATTTTTAAATATAGGAATCATATGCAATTCATATGTGATGCAATCTTCCCAGTCATTTTTGAGACAATCACTGGTATTCCTATTCTTAGACTTCATCCTCTAATCAAAAAATAAGTGGAGACTATGGGGGATGTGTGGTTCTATCTAGATTACATTGTAATAAGGATAGAAGGAATCATGGTCCAACCATACAGACTACCCATATATGTTCCCAATAAGCTTGCAAAGCAATAAATTACTTATCAAATCATCTAGGGCATACATTGGCATTGCAAGAAGAATAAAAAGGTTTGAGTTCATCCCTTCCCACTAGATATTGGTAAAATCATAATCAAGGATTAGAAATAGCTAGAGATCATGGTGGTGTATAGGAACTCTTTTTATTTCCAATTAGATAATCTTAAGATGTGGGACACTGATAATAGAGTGGCTAACCATATTCAGGATAGGAAGGTCCCAAAGACTGAGTACAAGAATCAACTAGGTATGGGGGATGGTATTTACACAAGAGATAATAACTTTGAAGAATTCCTATCTAGGGTTAAAAAATAAAAAATAACCTTAGAACATAGGTTGGTCAAGGATAATAATCCTTAAGGAGAAACATGGTAGTTACATCCTTTACAGTATCACTTGTTGCTAAGACCATCTGGGACTACACATCAAGAACCACCTGTTGAGGGACAATATTTTGAGCCTCAGTAGGGATAATTGATAAGTTCATCTCAAATTGAGTAACTTGAGGATGTAAAAGGAAAAGGTAAAGATATAATTTAGGATTCCAAGATTGAGCAAATACTTGTTGAAAGCCTCCAAATTTAGGCATCTCCACCAAGGCCTTCTTCCCCATTATAAGTTATCAACTTAATTTCTTTGGAAACTAGAGAAATAGTGGAGATTGCCCTTATTAAAATCATGGTTACTTATGGTTTATATAAGGAAGAATACCCATCTAAGGAAGTAGTTAAGGAATTGGTTCCATTGAGGAGTGGAAAGAGACAGGTAAAATTAGCCTTAATTCTTTTAGATCCAAAAAAGAGGCCGAGGTTAACTTTCACTCACCCTACTAATGAAATAAACCTCTTTAGTGATGATAATCCTATTTATGGACCAACCATTCCTGATTGGTTTGTTTATGGGAAGTTGAAAAAAAATCTCATCTCTTTCTCCTTCACTGGCTCTGACTTGAGTGGACATAGGTGTTCAGGATAATCTCAAGCCATGGATTTAGGATATGTTGAACAAACAAGTAGAGAAAAGCATCCAAATTCTCCACAATAAGAAAATCCAATGGGTTGGTACCCCAAGAGAATTTTGGAGTTCAAATGTAGAGATTCTTGAACAACCACATGTGAAATAACTTGATCTTCAGGTCCAATTTAATCCAAAGACATCAACTCTTGAAAGAGTAGTGACCAAGAAAGTCATTATTGGTATTGATGATTTCACCTTTCAGAAGGTGGAGACATTTATAGGCTTGACTCCTATTCTAATATAGGAAGCAAGGGAGCATCCTATTTTTAAAGAAGATGTAACTAGTGTAGTACTGGCCCAATCAAAAATGGCCTTGGCTAGAGTTCAAAGATTTTAACAAAGGATCTTCAACTTGGAAATAGAAATGAAAGATTTGGAAGCTTAGGTTTTCTTGATAATTATTGAAAATGTATTGTAAATGCTAAATAAATATTTGATGGATGCATTCAAGAATTTGAAAATCATTAAGTCTAGATTAAATACTTTGGACCATCAAGTTGAGATGGCACAAACCTTAATCACCTAGTGGCATAATTCTCAAGCTCAGATGGAGGAGATCATCAAGGTACATAAGACAAAGTAGGCCTTGAAATTCAAGATTATCAAACTCAAACATTTGGACATCTTCATGGTAGTCTTGGTAGATAAACAAGAATATTTGATCACTTGGAGCAATGATGTTAAGGAATTCATCATGAGAGACACAGATTTGGTAAACCAGATTGAGAAACTTCTATGGAATCTATTAAATAACCCTTCTAAAACCACTACTTTAGGCTTGATTGATGATAAAGAATTCAAGAAAAGGGTTGATACCCACATCAAGGGCATCATAGAAAACCAAGGTTATTCAGCTAAGAATAACCATAAGACCCTTGATACCATTAGTTCTGTAGGAAAGCAAATTGTAGAAGTACAATGTGTCAAATAACTTGTATCTTGGGTAGATAGTGAATTTGAAAAATTAGTGAATAAAGAAGGGAATTGTCTAATGAAGCTTGTAGTGAAGTTTGAGTTGATCGAGCAGTAATAAACTAAGGTGAAATACTTCTCTAGATAGGGCTAATTAGAAGAACCCATAATGGAATTCCTAAAAGAATATTTTTGTTGTAAAGTATATGCTAGTCTATTAGCATATACTCTTTCTTGTCAAGTTGGTATGATTTTTTGTTACATTGTAGCTTTGTATCAAAGATAGTTATCCTTATTCACATCTAGATATTTTTGAAAGTTAACCAATTAACTGCTTATATTTCCTATAAATAGGTAAATGGTTACCATTTGTAAAGAGAGAGTTTTTGAGAAATTGATACCAAGAGAATTTAATACAACTAAGGAATTCTTAAAAGATTGTCTGATTGTTTTTGTTAAATGTCTATGTTCTCTCAATTATAGGGAGTTATCTTTAATTTAATTGATTCTTATTTCTTGAGTTACATTCTCTATCATAGGGTTGTTAATTTGTGATAAATGCTAAATTAATTGTAAAAATCTCAAATATACTTCATTTTATTTGCTCTATATTTGGATGTACTTAGGTTATCTAGATCATAATAGTAAACCTTTAAAGTAAATTTGGTTCTTACTTATGATTCATATTTTTTAGTTGAATTTTGCCTATTTTGTGATATAATTTGAGCTTATGTTGTTTTATAACATAAATCAGTTCAAATGTGCTCAAAGTAATTGGAATTTTGTCATAATATTTGAGATGAAACCTTGCAATCACATTTCTTTCTTCTTTGCCCTTCCTTTTTCTTATTTTTATCAAGATTCACTCTAGCTTAGAGGTCATTATTAATAATCATTTATTTTAACTTTTGAATCCTTAGAATTATTAAGTATTCAAAAAGTGTAGACCTTGGTGGCTCCCAAACACTAAATCAAATAACTATTATGGACAGTTTTCATACTTTGCTTCTACTCCACCAAGACAATCACTGAATAGTCACAAACTGCAACTCATGCCATGGATTCTCAAAATCATAAAATTAGAAGTGTTATTCAACACTAAGATCACCTATGGTATAATTAGAAGCATCAATAGAATCCAGGTGGACATGAATTTGGAAGAAAGATGTTGTAAAGAACTTGAAAATTTAGATCATTTGTAACTTTCATGGAAAGTTTCATCCTACTCCTTGGAAGTATGATATAGGAGAATCACTACCTTCTATATATATTTATTTATTTTTCATGTCTTGATTATTTAGTAATTTTTTATGGTCATAGGAGGTATGTAGTAGTCAATCATGAATTCTAGGTCCTTATCAAATTTGAATTAGGGTCCCTTCAGAATTTTCCTGCCAAAACCCTTGATTTGAATTTTTAAAACTTCATGTCAAGTTTAGGATTCTTCAACCTTATCTAGAGAAGTCTCAATGTTGTAGTTTATGTGATTACATTTTAATAAGGGTCAAGAGTATTTAACCCATACATGATGCACATGATAAGTCATATTGGTGGTTATGTCTGAAGTTAGGTATTTTTGCACTTCCTCAATGTACAAGAGGGAGTTAGGAAGTTAAGTAAGTTATGAAGAATAAAATATTTGGTAAATTCTTTTGGATGAGAGTCAAAAGAGTGGAGAGGAATGGGGTGGATATGAAGGTGTAAATAAAGAGAACCCCAAGAATATTAATATTTAGTTCCTTCTTTGAAAATAATGTTGTTGGTAGACTTTGTATTCTTTGTGTGAGAAATAACATAGAAAGTGTAAATAGTGTATGTGAAGATAAATCTAATAAAATCATACTTTTATTGTCTTTTTGAGAGCACTAGTAATTTGATTTACTTGTATTTATGAAGTTCTCTATATTCTATAAAAAAAATTCATATATATGCAAAATAAAATCAAAGTGTTATCACCCCACCCTTGTGTACTTTGAAATGACTACTTAAATGTTGATTTAAAATGTGTATACTTGACTTATGCACTCCTTTTCTTAGTTGGATCATATTGTTAGATTCTAATGCTATGTTATTTGACTATAGTGATGTATTTATCATGTTATAATTTTGTACTTGATGATGTATGGATTATTTAATGTACTTGATACTTGATTATATTTCATTACTGATTTATTTTTTATCAATTTTTGGATCAGATACTATTAATGAATTCACTTAGTGATTGCAGGTGTGGATTATGATCTAGGTTGGATGTTGACATTGAATTTTGGGGTTATAGTGTGGTTTTGAGAATTTAGATGAATTCACATAAGTAACCTAGTATTTCTAGTTAGTGTCATGCTTTTAGGTAGTTATGCATTTTTGCAATCATATTTGATTGTCCCTTTTCACTTTTATTTTTATATCATATCATATTTTGGTTGCTCCCTACATGGTTGTTGGGCATTGTAACCACCCAACCAGACTCCCCATTTTCTCTCTCTTGCATACTCTTCACCACCTTGGATCCACTTGAATCACCCTCACTTATTTTAGACTCCCTAAGGACCTACTTAGGCCTATATCCCCATGGCACCCCCTTCTATGTGACTTATTACCCTGGTGACGTTATAATTATTAATGACCAGGTTGATTGGTCATTGGGGCTTTTAAATGTCTTAAAGGCATTTTAAATAATATATATTTTATTATTTTAAGTGTTATTAATTTCCTTTATCATTTTATGGCTTTAAAATGTTTAATTATCATTTTAAATAATATACATTTTATTATTTAAATTTCTATTAATCATTTTTAATATGTTATTGGCTCAAATTTTTGAAAGTCCATCATTGACCATGCAATTTTGGGTTTAGCATGGACGTCACATGGGAGAGATGGGTTGATGGTTTTGGGAAAAGGATAAATTTCTATCTCTTCATTAAAGGGGTATGGCAACTGGAATGGGGTGAAGGAAAGGAAGTCAAGGAGGTGGGTGAAGTAGGGTGTAGGAGAGAAGGGAAGGAAAACACATAGGGGGAAGGCAAGAAAAGAATGTGGAAAGGGAAGAAAGCAAGATAGGGGGTAGATGGAGGATGGGGAGAGAATGAGAAGTATGTAGAAAAGGGAAGGAAAAATAATGGAGAGGATGATTAGTGTAAAAGATAAATTAGAGAAGAATGGAAGGGGAATAAAAACATAGAAAGGAAAGAGAGAAAGGAATGGGGAGGGTATAGGAAAAAGAGATATGCAAGGGGGGTTTGGGAATTGAAAATGTAACATTAGAATCCTGGCTACGGATAAATTTACATTGATAGAAAAAGGGAGGAATGGATAACTTGGTGATTAATTTGTTGGCATTAATGGAGTTTCCCCTTCCCTACATGGACTTGATAAGTTAATTCCTATCTAAGGCTGGTTATTTTCATGAATAATTAATTACTGTTAACAAGACCAATGTAAATCACCATTATGATTTTCATGCATAAACCTTTCAAGATGAGAATGAAAACATAGTTTGATTTATTATAAATGTTGATTCATATATGATTAATCATAGGAAATGTATTATTGTAGTCAGTTGAATTTTTTTGACTAAGTTTTCTTGAAACGCGACCCTACATTTTTTAGGAATGCCATAATACTATTGGGATACATTGTATGTTTTTTCACCTTGGATGAATAAATTTAATTTTGAAAAACCCTACACCTCAATCCTAACAATTTTAGATTGTTATATTTTGTTGGTATATACATTTTACTCCACCTAAATATATGATGGATGCCATACCTTATTTTGAGTGGCCATATTTCTGATAAAGTTAATCCTTGGATAAAACGGAAATAAAATGAATTGGGTTATATTAAATATTTTATCAAGTTACCCTTTCATCATTATAATTTTTAGATTGGAACCAAATCGAATTAGGTGATATTTAAACCTTTTAGCAGAGTATTCTTTGTCATTATGATTTCAAATTGAATTAAATTGACTTGGGAAATATATTTACTCATAGGGTAGAGTTGACCAATCATCATTATATATTTGTTCCATTTTTTGAATAATCCAATTTGGCTTTCTATTCAAGCATTTGGGTAAACTAATGATGTTGATATATTTATTTATTCTTCCACTATGGAAAAGAAAATGATTTGGGTCTTAATGTTAATGGAGTTGAGTTGTGTACGATTATGGTTTTGGTTTGTCATAATAATCTTAAGATTAAATTAAAATTGATTTGGGTACCCTGAATCTAAAGGGGTGAACTTTTATTTCTTGTTAATATGTTCTTCAAATTTCCCTATGGCTATAAACCTTTCCCTTAGTTGGATGCATTATAAATTGAATGACACAAAGTAGTTATTTAAGTATGTTTCAAAAACTAGGAGAAATCAAGGTATAAGTTATCTTATTAAAATTTTGGAATATATATATATATGCAAAGTATTACTTGATCCTTCCCTTTGACAAACTAGTCATTTCTATCCCTTTTGAATAAGTTCAATTTGTCAAATATATGAATATGATTTTGGGTGAAGATATCTCATGTGTTAATCAAAATGAATGAACTTTGTTTTTTTCTTGAATATGAGTTTCGCATTCTTGTGTATTGTTGAGCCTTGGGAATCACATAAAACCTTGTCAAAATCATCTTTTTATAAAGAGGGTTTTCTATTTCTAAATTAAAAACTAGTTCAATGGCCTGCTACCACACAACTCATATTAACCCAATTTTAATATTTGGGGATCATATGAGGTTGTGAGACCTCATAATGATCCTCAAAATCTATTTTATCAGTCTTTGGCTTTAAAATAATTTTATTATTTGAATGCTTGATGAATTAATCATTGCCATTTCTGCACTTTATGGCATTATTGGAATTCAAAATTAATAAATGGATCAAGTGTTTTATGTTGATTATTTTGATTTTGGATCAATTATGATTGATTATGGTTGGGATTGATTTTTGGAATCCTTAATTATTGCCTTGGGAATGTGGTATGGCTAAGTTTAATAATTTTCATGCTCAGTTGATTTTATTTATTGGTCCCTAACTAGGTTGAGTATAGTTTTTAAGTTATATGTGGTGGTTTCTATTTTATTTTATGATTGCATGGAGTGTACCCTTGATAGATCACCATTCCTAGATTAGACTTGAGTAATAAGGCATTAGCTGGTATGCTTGTATATCTAGGTTATAAATTTGTAGTCAAGAGGCTAATGGGCTGATCTCATACTTGGAGGGGATCCAAGTTGGTTATTCTAGAAGCTATAGAAATGGATTGGTTGTTAATCCCTTACTATATCCTTTGGTAGCCTAAAATTATTTATCCTCACTTTTGATTTATATGATGATGGGTTGTTATTCCCATCTTGCCTCATAATGGTTATTGTGCCTTTTGTTGGTGTATGTTATTTTGTTATGATGTCCTTTGGTATGGAATCCTAATTTCTCAGAACTTCCTCCTTGACATTGGATGTTAGAACCACCATCTAGCTAAAGGTTGGGGTGGTAAGGGCCATCGATGGTTGGTTTTATAGGGTTGGTTGGGAGGGTTTGTTTGTTTTGGTTATGCTATTACATTCTTGAATGACTTCATGGATAGGTATGATGTACTTATCAATGTTATTTACATGTTATTTATCTCTTTATTATCATAGATGTATATTACTTAAATATAGTATGACTAGTAGATGGAGCTATAATTACTTCCATTGAATTTTAGTTTAGTTACCTTAGTTTCATGGTATGCTAACATTGTGTATGGATATGGATCCTTCAAGAATTATAAGTATAATTTTATAATGTTGAACATGAGGTAATATTTGGATGTTTATTTTCCATTTCTGAATCTAATATTGTATATATACTTGGGTTATCCTTGAAAGGATAGTTCATTTTCAATACTATTGCTACATTGTTAAATTGCCTTGTTATTTTCATTATGGAATATGTATGGCAATGATATTATACAAATTTTAATGTGATGTTTATTACTTATGCATCCTTATAAAACTTATATATACTCTCTTGATTGAACCATCATGGTATTGTTGGTATAGAGATTGCTTGGACTAATAGATTTTATGTATTTTGGTTATTTGGGCATGCTTGAGTATGCTCACTTGGATTAATACTAAGCTAGAACCTTATTTTGAATATTATTTGTTGAGTTTTATCTACTTGTTTCCTTTGGATCTATATATATGTGTATTCTCATTTCCTCTTATGTTCATTGGGAATTAAATATTATGATAGCATGAGTGTATTGAACTAATCCTTAGTTGGTTTTCAACGTATGCATGGATTATAGTAAAATTTGGATGTTTCAGCTTGCATATATGTTTAACCAAACAATTAAGTTTTTTATTTTTTTTCCATATTATATGGCTACCTAACATGAGAGTATGTACAAATTAATGTTGGAATAAATTGCTAGTTTATGGATGAATAAAGCAATCTTAAATCACTTGCATTATGAAGTAAATGGAACATTATTTGATACTTCCCCTTGCTTATATGCTTATATAAATGAAGTGGCTGAAAATATATATGGGGATATCATTTTCATGTGTTGGATATGTATATTAACTTTTCCTCTTATTGGCTTGGTTTTTCCCATTGAGTAATGCATTGATGTTGACATGAGCTTGTCACGTGTACTTAATTCATATAAAACCTTAATGTTTATGAGTTCTATAAATTGATTTATGATAGAATATATTGTATGTTATAAAAACCTATATTGTTGTATATGATAACCATACTATTCTACCATGTTTGGTATGATTGGAAAATGAATGTATGCATGTTTACCTCAAGTTTGTTCTTATGGATAATACAATTACCAAATCATGTTGAATATACTTAGTGTTATGTTAAATGAAATTGGGATTAATCCTTTTCTAAATTCCTTGGTTATAAGAGAGGTTTTTATTTTAAAAGTTAATCATGCTTAATAATTCTTGATTTCATATATGGTTGGAAATGCCAATGTGAGTGTGAAAATAGAAAGGGCTAATATGCCTTCCTTACCTAAAACATCAGTTGCTAAAATAACCAATGTTATGGGGTATATATATGATGGATACCATGTACCTTGGGTATTTTGATCTCCCATTAGTTTTTGTATTGTATTGGTTATATGTCAATATGAGATCATTTATATTGATTGACTACCACCGTATCATTATCAATCAGATGATGAATTAATCCTAATTACATATTCATTTATTTATTTAAACCATGGAAAGCATGATTATAAATTGATTGTAATCACTTTTATGAAAAAATTATTCTTGTTTTATGCTTATGAGTCATAGCTAATCAGTATGTACTCAAATTAATACTGGTTGTTATTTATGTTTTGCATGTTGATGTTTGCCTGATTGATAACTAGGATAGTGTTTCACCTATTATCTTACCATGGACTCATTTTGATACAATGATATCATATCATGTTAAGAATAACCCTTCTTTTTATGTGTATGTGAGTATGTTAAGCAATTATCATTTGCTTCAACAAGGGAAGTTTGGGTCCATTATGCCTCTAATGCATACTCTAATATGTAACTTTAAAAAAAATTAGGGTTGTTCCATCTACTATTAGAGTAGTGTTTTTGCTCTAGGGATCTTTGGGATTTTTAAAAATGCTACATGGTGACTAATGAGTTGTCCCAATTAGGTGGAATTGATAAGAAATTACCAAGACACTTATCCTTTTAGATTAAATTTTAAGGTGTTGTTTTATTTCACTTGCTACTATAATGTTTCATGCATTACTCAGAAGAATTGATTCTAAGGAATATGGATTTTCTCCTATATAAATTGTTATTACCCCTAGCCTTGGTTGGGTCAATTCGCAAATCTAATTGTGTCAGGGTAAGTCTCACCTCTCAACCATTGACTTGTATGGGTGGATCAATGGGAGTTAGGTGATATAGGCTTCTCTCTTAGAATCAAGGTAATTATTCTTAGGTATCTATGGTTAGTTTATATGGGTGATCCTTCCTTAGATACTTGGAACATTATGACCCAGGGAAGATCAAGGGTTCAACCTAAACTTGTAGGGCATAAAAAGCTATGAAAAGGATTGAATTCATAGGTAAGTTGGAAAAGCTTGATCTTTTTACTCATGAAAAGGATTGCATTGAGATGTTGAGAACCTATGAACTTGCATGGGTGTGATATCCAGTGTTCATACTATGGATGGTTTTAGTGGAGTGGAAACTTCTCCATGGGGTGCATTGATTTTGGATAACAAGGCTACCCTACTTAATTTGTTATTTATAACAAGTTTATTATACATAAGCTCCTCACAATGTCATTATGGTAACAGTTATGATAAACAACCATAGATTTTAGCTTGGCCTAGGTGTCACTATAAATGATGAAGGGAAGTGATACCATAATTTTTTATGAAGATAATGCTTGGGAGGCATTGGCTCATCCAAGGTAATGGACTTTTAAGCAAATTGAAGAGGTTTTGTTGGTTAATACATTACCTATTTGGTTGAGATAAAACTATTATACATCCTTAAAATAGGCAAGCTTATGTGATGTTGACAACGTATGCATTTTAGCTAGGGTAGACTTGGTTTTATTAACCTCTTTTGAGTTAAATTGAGGAAGCAAGTGGATTCACAACTCCAAAAAGGGGTGAAGTTAACTAGTTTTAGAATATTTATTATGATCATACATCATTTTTACATCTATGATGTATGTTTTATTCATGGATATGTTTGATTCCATGTGTATGTTGATTGATCCTAATTAGGTTATACACCCATGGGGATGTCTATTCAGACTTGACATCATCTTGACACCTATGAGGAAGTCTATTGAGATATTAGATATGTCCTACATCCATGAGGATATTTATTGCAATTTTTGCTTGAACTTGCTAATTATGGGAAATTATGCTTCCCACAATAGTGATTTCATGCTCACCTTGAGCCTTGGATAAGCTCACCCTTTCCAAAATTTATGTAGCATTAAAAATAGTATCACTATTTGACCTCTGACATGATTAGATTAAGTTAATTGGTTGAATCATGATATAATCTTATTAGAATTTTAAGATAATGCATAGATGTCCATTGATTACTTGCATAAACAAGCCATTCAATGAGGTTGAGGTATGATATCTTGTGAGGACCAAGGGTGCAAATCAAGCCCAGAGGGCCTGGTGGATGAGTATGATTGACTTGTATGATTAAGTTAGCGGCTTTGTAGGCTGATCATTTGTTATCATTAATGGATATATGATGTCTTTTATATGACAACTAACATTGATTGGACTGATGTAGATTCATGGACCCTTGTGCTTCTCAAACTTGTGTGTTTGATTTTTGTAATGTGGAAAATACCTTGGCATAGTTACCTATAATCAAATGTATACTTATTTTATGTAACTACCTCATTTAAGCACATTGTTATATGTCTATTGTATAAGCTTTGTGAGATGTGAAAATGCTTAACCATGTGAATTATGTGGATTTCTTGTACTATCCAACTGGCTATCCAGGTATTCTAGTTGTGTTATTTGTGTGATCTTATGTTGTAAAACTATAATTATGAAGCTAAACACTTATGTTTTATAAGTCCCTTTTTGAAATCCAAATCTCTTATTTAGGCTACCAAGGTATAGTATAGTATTGTATTGTGTAACCCCACATCATTATTATAGCTACGAACATTGATACAAGTATGAGGTTGAGGGTAAATAAACATTATTTCCATAATGGTTTAGACCAGGTATGGGCTAGGGAGTAGAATCTTTTGTAGGATAAAAATCCACTCCACCCCTTTGCATGAGGCAACCACCTAATTTATTCAAGGTGTACAACATGAGAGTCACATATTGGCCATGGGACCCTCCTGCATAATGGTCACCTTATAGTTAGTGTTTTGTTTAACCTCTCTTAGAGGTTATTGTTAAATAGTTTATGTGCAATTTCATTGTGTAATCCTTGTGAAGCACCAATTGGTCCTAAATTGTGGATGTTTATGCAAATAAGAAAGGAGGTACTTACTAAAATGTATGCATGTGTTGGCATGTATGTATAAACATGTTATGATTGAGGTATTGCCTTGATATACCTATTATATATCTTCTAATATAAGTATATTTTTGTATTATTTTATGCATGATTGGATAGTATGTTGGTTTTGTGTTCAAAATGAATATTATAAGTCCTGATCAAACAAAAAAATAATTTTGGTTACTCTACTTTCTTGTGTTTTTCTATTTACTGCCATGAGTTAAGTGCAGTATGATGGTAGAAATATGACTCATATAACCATCATGTGATCTCATAAAGTATTGGATAACATATGATAAAACTTTGGGTATCATGTAATATCTAGGTTAACTTCTCCTATTATTCAATGTGGATAGTGTGGGATGTTACACTATCCCCTAAATGGTATTTTTTGGTTTGAAAATAAGCATTCAAATGAGTTACTATATTGTGGTAGCATTATGTGATGAATGTTGATCTCATTATGCATAGGGCATATTGTGTGTGGTAAAGACATTATTTTAGGTTGTGTATAATTAGTTAAATCCAAATGGGATTTTACAATTTTCAACTACGGTCATAAAATTTGCAAATTTTCTGTGGTATGTCCTCCTCTTGATAAGAGGGATGTGGAACTAATGTTCAGTTCTCTAGAAAAAAAATTTATCTAAATGGTCAAAATTTGTTAAATTTATCTTTCACAAGATTTTAGCTAAAAGAGGTGTACTTGGAAAGCAATGAAAGCTTTTGTTGCCATTTTTTGAGGTATGGAAAATTCATTTCCATGTTTGGTAATGCTATTTTGCCTTAAAAACTTAGAAAGTTACACCTATATAGGTGGTTGAATTTTAATAGTTTCTTAGAGTTATGTTAAAATGGTGGTATACCATTGGTGTATGTTCTAAATAAGAATATTTTGGAGCTATTAGACCCTTTTATAAGGTGGTAATTATCTATTTATAGCTATTAATAAATTCCCTAAGCATCATGAATAGGGATTGTATCTTGAGTGGAGATGTGTATATAAGCATTAATGTTGTAAGGACTTATAATATCTCCCTATTATTATTCTAGTGTTGTATAATGACACATGAACCAACAAGAATTTTCTTATAGCTATAATTATAATTTTATTTGTGATGAGAATATCAAATATATCATACTAGGATGGAGTCTTACATCATCTTGCTTAATTATTATGTAAACTGATGTTTTTTTTCTAATTATTATTATGGTGAGTAGATGAAACCTTTTTAGAGAGAGTGATTAAGTCCCCATGGATAATTGGGTCCTCAATTGTTGATATGGTCATCAGGATAGCTCCTTTTTAAGAGGAGGAGGATGTTATGATGCCACTCTTGGGCACCTTGACATGAATGCTTAAATGTTGATATAACATGTGTATAGTTGATTTATGCCCTCATTTGGCTAGCTAAATCATATCATTAAATTTTAATGTTATGATATTTGATTACATTGATGTATTTATCATGTTATAATTATGCACTTGACTATGTATGGATTATTTGATGTACTTGATACTTGATTACATTTCATTAATACTTTATCATTTTATCAATTTTGAATTAGATATTATTAATGGATTTAATTGATGGTTGCAAGTACATATTATGAGCTAGGTTAGATGCTAGAATTGGCTTTTGGTGTAGTGAAGTGGTTCTGAGAAGTCAGATGAGTTTTGATAGGTAACCTTATATTCCTAGTTAGTGCCATGCTTTTAGATAGTTATGTTATGTTTTTGTGTAGTCATATTTGATTATGCATTGTCACTTTCATTTTTGTATCCTATCATATTTTTTTTGTTCCTTACATGGTTGCTAGGTGTTGTACCTACCTGATCAAACTCCCCCTTTTCTCTCTCCTACATACTCTTCACCACCCCAACTCCACTTTACTTGACCTCACTTATCTCAAAATCCCTAAGGACTTACCTAGACCTATCTCCCCATGATACCCACCTTATACATGACTTATTACCCTAGTGATGTTATAATTATTAATGATTAGGTCGGTTGGTTGTTGGGGCTTTTAAATGTTTTAAAGGCATTTTAAATAATATCTCTTTTATTATTTTAAATTTTATTAATTACCTTTATCATTTTGTTGATTGAAAATATTTAACTAGAATTTTAAATAATATACATTTTATTATTTAAATTTATATTAATCATGTTTAATATGTTCTTGGCTCAAATTTTTGAAAGACCATCATTGACCATGTAATTTTGGGTTTAGCATGGAGGTCATTGTTGTCCATCAAACTCACATCCTTGTGAAGGTAGTTTTATGCCTTGATATTTTCATGAAACATGAAAAAAATCTTAGGTTTTGGGTGGCCTAATCAGTGGATTGAATCTTTAGAATCTAAAATCTAGCTCCCTTTGGTGTATCAATTAGGATCTCTACTCCATGCTACAAAATGTAGAGGAAAAGGGAAGAGAGAAAAAGTAATAAATAAAATAGAAGGGAAATACTATTTAATGATGGTGAAAAAACTATATTTTGGTTCATCCACTAAATTTAAGCTTCTAAAAACATTAACTAGATAAGAAAATGGCTAAACTTTGTACTCCAATTGACTCCTATGCATTAGTATTTCATGAAAAGGTTTTATTTGGTGATTAAAGATTGAGAGAAATGATGGAATAGGATTGATTCAAGGCACTAGCTAGCCACTTACATCCACTATAACTTTAGCTAAAATACATCAAACACAGAACATGAGCTGCATAATCTGACCAACTAGTAGCTAGGTAAGAATTAGGACTTGACAAGGAAGAAAATTCTATCATATATGCAAATCACTGACATTTCTGAAAAGGTTGACAAACTCAATCTTGATAGATTCTAGTTTTATCAAGAGATGGATAATTTCAATGCTAAAAATCTAACTTATATATTAAAAATCATACCAAAGCCAAGAAATTGGCATTGAAAATAAGAGAGGAGATCAACTACCACATCACATAAGTCCCACTTGAGCTACTATGAAAAAGCTCTTTGGCATTGGAAAAATATGGTGGGCCTATCTTGGACTAATCTACTCCATGCATGAAAGCTACATCAAATATTCAAATAGAAACTCCACTTGATATGTTTGGAAGTTGAAACAAAAGAAAGTCCTTTGCATGGAAAATAAGGAAATTGCATGATAAGCCTTGTCTAGTCAACTCTAAGTAACTCTATCCTACTTGAGATGATGCTACACCAATTTTTAAATGAAGAACTTCATTTTGAACAAGTCAGAAGTGTTGAAAGCATTCAATTTACAAGATAAATTAGAATAGATGTGACACTTTGATAAAAATTCAACTCAAACTCAAGACCAATCAACTCCAAATGGCCTCCACTTGCATGAAAAGGGGCTTTGAAAACTGAAGCATGTATGAAATTCCATATTAAGATCAAATATGTAGCATTGAAACTCCATGTTAGCTCCTTGAAATTCCTCAGTATTTTGCTCTTGATCTCTTTTTTTGGTCACTTTTTCATGGGAATTGGTCTTCAGGACTTTTCTTTTGAGAACTTTCAAATGAACATTTCTTTTGAACAATTTGTCCATAGCTTATCTATTTTCAGGATTTTCTCTAGAAGACATTATTTTGTCATTTCTTCTCATGGACACTTCATTCAGACTTTTTCCTAGTGGATTATTTCTTTTTGAGTTAATTTTCCTCTTTTTTTGTGGACTTATTTTCTGAAGGAATTATTTCAGCATTTTGTAATGAACTTTTCATTCAGACAATATGTCCACAACTATTTGTTTCATCCTTTTTCTTTAATATTTTTGCTTGGTCCTTTTCCATAGAATTGACCCTTCAAAAATCTGTTAAGTGACCCTTTGGTTTTTTGACAAGTGACCCTTCAGCTTTTGAAAATGCCCTTCAGGATTTATGAAAATTCCCTTCGACTTAATGAAAATTCCCTTCGGGTTTTATGAAAATGTCCTTTTGGAATTTTTGAAAATAACCTTTTAGAATTTCTTGAAATGGCCCTTCCTTTTTAAAAAGAACCCTTTGGCCTCTTTTAAAATGGTCTTCCCAAAATGAAATTACCTTTGGCTTTTGTAAATGAACCCTTTAGAACTTCTGAAATGGTCTTTAGAATTTCTGAAAATGACCATTTTTGAATGGAAAGTGACCCTTTAGGTTCCTAAAAGTGACCTTTTTGCCAAGAAAAGTGCCCTTCAATTTGTTGTAAAGGAGCATTTCTTTGGGAAAAATACCTTCAATAATTTTATAAAGACTAATTCCTTCAAAACTTTCTAACTAGACCATTCACAAAAATTGAAGTGCCATTCAGAAAATTTGTTTCAGATAAAATGTCTAACACAATCCCTTCTGAAATATATCCTTTGAGAAAATTGAAATGCCCTTCAAAAAATTTATTTTGGACAAAATGTATGAAACAATTCTCAACACTTAGACAAAAGCCCCAAAAATAAAAACTCTAAAAGAATGAACACTTGGTGAAAAAGAGTCCCAAAAGAAAATAAACTTGTACTTTTGATTAATCAAGTTCTCCACTTAATCTTACTTTGGGATTTGGGCTAATAGGACCATAACTGACCAACTACAATGGGAAATTTAACCATTCCAAGGAAATTTTTAATTAATAGGGGTAGCAATTTGCCCTTGACAAGACAAAATTGCTAACATTTTGGTGACTCGGCTGGGAAAGATGCTTGTTATGTTTAAGAACTAGACCATTTACATAACTCTTGGACTCACAAAGTAATGAAAATTTTGATCCATGACTAAAAATTATCCTTTTAAGCTATCATGAGACAACCTTCATCCTCCAAAATAAGAAGGAAAACACACAAAATAGGAAAACTAACTAAACAAAGCAAATGTGCAAACAAAAACTTATTTGGGACAAAATAGAATTAAAGTAATGTGCTTGAATAGCACTTGGATGAAAATAAACAAATAAACCATGCATAAGTAACTTATCTCTTAAGTAGCATGTTTTAAATGTATCCCATTGACTAAGATTAGGAGTTCCTCACCATCCATCTTTGTAAAGTGGAAGGCATTATGAGATCTGTAGCTGGATATTATGTATGGACCATTCCAAAGGGAATAAA
Organism: Torreya grandis; assembly: GCA_037957365.1. NCBI lineage: Eukaryota > Viridiplantae > Streptophyta > Pinopsida > Cupressales > Taxaceae > Torreya > Torreya grandis. The sequence goes on along the minus strand of JARHVA010007103.1, from coordinate 720,208 downwards.
ACTTTGTGTGCCTTCATGGTTTATCTCTATCCTCATCCCACTTGAGGATCAAATCTCTTTCTTTGAAACTTCATGAAGAATCTCTCTTGTCAAAATCTATCTTCACTTGTGCTTGATGAATTTCCATGGCTATTATGGATTGATTTCTTATCTCTTCCAACTCCATAAGCTCAGCATACCTAATCTCCATGGGCTCATTCTCCAACAACTCAGGTTGATGCATTAGTTTTAAAGTAGTAAACTCATTAGAAATGGGTAACCTTGCTTCCTTACCATATACCAAATTGTATGGAGAGTTGGCTATTGATCTTTTGTAGGTGATTCTATCATCCCATAGAGCTAACTTCAACTTGAGATGCCATGACCTTTGATTGTCTTCAATAGTCCTTCTTATGATCTTCAATATGTTCTTATTCATAGATTCATCAAAGCCATTGCCTTGTGCATAATATTTTGAAGAAGTGCTAAGATAAATTCCATATTGGACAACCCATTGACAGATCCTAGTTCCCACAAAATTCATTGCATTATCAAAAATAATAGTTGAAGGAACTCTCAATCTAGTAAGTAAACCTTCATAGAAATCTAGAACATTGGTTTCAATTACTTCTTTCAATGCCACTACTTCTATCTAATGTGTGAAGTAATCTATAGTAGTTAGAATCCATTTATGTCCTAAAATTAAATGAGGATTTATGATACCAATGAATTACAATCCCCATTGGACAAAGGGCTGATCCACTACAATTGGTTGAAGAGGTAAGGCTGTAAGTTTCACTTTTCCTACAAACATAGCACACTATTTGCACTTCTTAACCCATGCATGGCAATCACCAAATATACTAGCCAATATTACCCACTTCTCATGATCTTAAGGGATGTATTTCTTATGTAAAAATTTCATCAACCATGTCCATCATGGAATTCTTCAAGAAAACTCTGAGTTTGGCTTGGCTCTATACATCTTAAAAATGTGCCATTAATATATTTCTTGAACAAAACACCATCAATAAGAAAAAATGTAATTGATTGTAACCTAAAATATCTTCTTTTTTAATCACTTAGATGAGAGGGATAAATACCATCTTGGAGATAGCTTACCAAGTCATGAAACTAGCTAGAAGTTGAGGTATGACCAACTGTAACCTCTTCATCATTTGACACCAAACTAACCTCATTAATCTCTTACAAGTATTGAGCTAGATGCTCACAAAGTCCTTTTCCTTTAATTAGATTTGTGACCTTAATTTTCATATCATACTCCATTACTTTGGTTATCTAACCATCTCTCTTCTCTTTTATATCTTTGTTCAAAAGGAACTCCTTGATGCTTGGATGAGAAACCATTAGGTGTATCTTATTATTAGATAACAAGTATCTAAACTTTTTAAGAGACCTTATAATTTAAATTACATGTTTTTCAACAAAATATTACCTTGTTTTATACTCTTCCAAGTCTTGACTAAAGAAGGCTATTGGTTTCTCCAAATCCTCATGATTTTGTTGCATAAGAATGCCTAAAATGGTGTCCATGTTAGCATATGTATACAAAATGAAATCATTTGTGAAATCTAGATTTATAAGTGTAGGAGAACTAGCTATGGCCTTCTTAATATCTTCAAAACTTTTTCCTCCTTTGGACCAATTGAAGCTCTAATTCTTCTTTAACATGGTTGTAAATTCCTTATCTAAAATGGTAAAATTTGAGATAGATCTCCTTATGAAATTGATTTTCCTTAATAAACTTTGCAAATAATTTTTGTGATTAGGCAAGGAGAGTGCAATAATGGAGTTTACCTTTTTAGAATCTATGCTTAAGCCATACTTTAAAACCACATGTCCAAGGATCTTACCTTCATGAACCAAGAAGACACACTTTTTGGGATTTAGAGATACCTTAAATTACCTACACCTTTCAAACGCTTTCTTGAGATGAACCATGTGATCACTTATACTCTTTGAAAACACTATTATATCATCCAAATAAACAAGTACAAACTTGTTAAGAAGGCCTTGGAATGTCATATCCATGGCTCTAAGAAAGGTTACTCCAACATTAAAAAAATTGAGGGTCATCTTTCTGTATGCAAATGTCTCCCACTTGGTTGTGAAGGATGTCTTAAATTATTCCTCTTCCTTGACCAAAATCTGATTGTAGCCACTATATCCATCCAAAAATAAAACCTCTCTGAACCTACAACCAACTATAAAATTTGTTCCATTGATGGAAATGGATAGTGATCTTTAAGTGAATCCCTATTCAAATCATGGAATTTGACACACAATCTAATCTCACCATTCTTCTTCTATACCAAAATAATATTTTCCACCCAAGTTAAGTGTTTGATTAGAAATATAATAGTTGACTCTATGAGCTTGTGAAGCTCAACTCCCATCAAAGGCTCAATATTAGGATTAATGGGACTTTGTCTTTATCTCATTGGTTTAGTTTCAGCCTCTAACTCAATGTTGTGTTGAGATAAACTTGGGCCAAATCCCTTGATATCACTATATTTCCAATAAAATACACCAAAAAAACTTGTGCTTAACTCAATGAAAGCTTCCTTTTGTGGAGTGCATGCCTTACCCAAATTGAAATTATTATTAGATATAATCTCTACATCAACATAGTGCTCTTCTTTTGTTGACAAGGATGACTTCTCTTTCCTTAAATCATCATCACCACTAAAAATGTTCTCAATTGTGACCAATCCCTTGGGCAACTTATTTGTTTTTAGTTTCATAATCTGATCACCATATTGCTACAAAATACTTTGATTGGTTTCTTGAAGAAAACTCAACCTCTTCTTGCAAGAATATCATAATTTGATTGTCATCTTCTAACACTTGATAATTCTCATGATTATCCAGAATCGATGGAATTACAACCACATTTATATGTGACTAATTTTTTTCACTTTTTATATCAACTGAGATACTAAATTGTGACCCAATGGTATCCAACCTATCTATGTGTTTATTCTTACCTCTTGGTATTGTCTGAATGTTAAAAACTTTAAAATATTCAAGTAAGTCCCATAATCTATGCTTATAATATTTAATAAACAAATTTTTGCATACATTTAAACCTCTTACTTGGTGAACTATAAGTTTACTATCACCAAAAACATGCAAGGAATTGACTTTCAGCTTCCTAGCCCACTACAAACCATCAACAAGTGCCTCATACTCTACAAAATTATTTGAACAACTAAATTAAAACTTAATAGAAGAGAAATACATTTTATATTTTGGAGAAACCAACATAATTCCATCCCTGGTACCATGTTTATTCCTTGATCCATTAAAGTACAATTGACATAAACCTTCACTAGATTCATCATCCTTAACCATGGTTGGAATTGGTACATCATTCTCATGAAGGAAATACACACCAAGTCCTTATTCTTAAATTAGATTATAAGGATCATGATCATGTAAATTATAATCCCACTCATCAAAAAATAAATATGAAAATCCATCCAAAGGTGATCCATTTTCTACTCCATTAGTTTCTAGTACATCATCCAAGATGATATAATTAGTGTTCACAACACTTGGCATATATGGCTCTATATGGAAACATGAAATAGGTTCAGAATGAATTATTACCTTGGTACCATACCTATTTATAAACATAAAATAATTCTAATAAACTAATAAATAACCTCAAATATTTGAGGTGAAGTCCCTTGAAAGGCACCTATCAAAGTAAGGAGGTAAGTCTACCGTAATAACATCTTACTAAATAGTAACAATGGGAAAAGCATGTAATGTAAATTTTAGATATTTGATGATGCCTATCATATTTTTTGGTGGCCCATCCAATTTTAATACACTCTTAGTGTTTGGATCATAAACAAGGTCGAGTTGTCTACAATCTATTTAGGCATGATTGTACTACTAGCTCCACTATCCACCATACAGTTATGAACCAAAGTATCACCTACTATCAAAGAAAGGTAGAAAGGAGGAATTTTATTTGATTTTGCCTTATTTTTTTCCACCTTTACCATATTATTTACTTGATGTACTTGTTTCTTAGTTGGCTGATCTAAATTAGTTAAGACAACACCTTCTTTCTCAATCAGTTTTGGAGACAATTTGAGAGCTAAAAGCTCTTAGATTAGCATATATTTTTATCCTAAGATGGAAATATAATCCCAAATGTTAATTATAATATTATAATTCTTCATCTGATCCACTATACTGAGTTGAGATCCACAACCTTTGGTTCCACTTTTTGAAGCACTAGTTTCTCACAAACTAGAGGTATTGGATGAACTTTACTAACCTCTATATTCTAATTTTTCAAAGTTGTATGGGTAGAAATTTGTTATTTTATACTCTTATAAACAACACTAGAAGTAATTGAAGCATTTATCACCTCTTGAGCCTCATCAATGGCTCTTCTTTTAGCTCTAGTTATAGTTGTAACTTGACCACTTATATTGTTAGTTTCAACACCCTAAGTAAAATCAATATGATCATCCACTTGCCAATTTACATTAATGGCATCAAGCTTCCCTTGAACTTGTTGAGTCTTTCCTTGTGATTCTAAAATTGTATCTTGGTACTGACCTCCTTGAAAATAAAACTCTTCTTGTCTCATTTGTGGAATAGTGATATTTTGTGATACCAAGGCTTGGTTTTGAGCATCATTGAGATTTGAGGACTCCCAACATGAATATTGCATTAAGTTATTTTTAGGTGGGGTGGGAAAAATGGCATTTGAAGTGGAATGAGTATTAGGATCAAGGGTAGCATATGGATTATCTATAGTTATGGCTCTTTGTGTTTGAGAAGGTGGTCTATTCTCTTTGAAACCTTGATAAGGAGGCCTTTGATCTTTAAAGGGATGATAGGTGGTCTAATTTTGTTGTTGGTAAGGCCTATTATCCTAATATTTTTATCTCTTGAGTTGCACTATTTCATTCCTAGAGGATTGTAACAAGCCTTTCAATTCTCCTATCTCACTAGCTTGACTAGTAGGGGCTATAATTTGAGATTAAGAGGATGTAATAGGAGATAAGAATGGAATTTGAGGATTTTTAGGAACTTGAGGGTATGATATAGAATTCAATTCTATGAATATAGGCATTGGAAGCCTTAGAGAAAGCTTACTAGCATGTATCAAACTATTCTCTACCCTTATTATAACCTCATAAGCATCTAGTAAGGTAGTACCACCCATTGGCTGTATCATCACACTAAGGTCAGAGTTAAGGAATTTCAAATAGTATAGAAATTCATATTCAATGGATAGCCTAATCAACAAAAGTATCCTAGTCCATGTCTTTTGGAATTTGAGAATAAAATTAGACATGAACTCATGAGGAGCTCTCTTTATGGTAGTTAACTAATCAACCAAAGAGAGGTAATCAAATTTGTCTTAAAATTACTTGACTAAGGCTACACCCAATTCATCTAAGGTAGAAATGGAGTTAAGTGGTAGGTTTCTATACCATTGCAATGCTTTTCCTTTGAAGGAAGTAGCAAGCAATCTAATAGCAACATTATCCTCAATAACATTATGGATTGAATAGAGATTAGCTACATCTTGGATATGTTCAATAGGGTTTATTTGATTTTATCTTGAGAATAATGGGATGCTCTTGAGGGTAGACACTAGAATGTTATCAAACTAGGCTAAATTCAATGGGCTACCTCTATTGAATGGAATAAACACCTAGTTTCTACTATCCATTTGGATAATGGGGGTTGTAGTGATTAGAATAGTAGGATAACCAAGAGACAAGTATTGTTTTTGAGGATATGTATTTGTCCTACTAAACCTTGATCTTTTATCTAATATAGAAAATAACTCAATGAATTCAAAATGGATACCTTTACTAGCTAAACTCGTAGTAACCTTTGACATGAAATAATTGCCTAAATGATGTGATGAACTCTACAACCTAAACAATCTGTAGCTTGGGATGAAGATAGATATTCTCCTTTACTACAAATGATTCTCCTTAGCTCTAAACTTTACCTATGCCAAGGATTAGGTGTCCCATCAGGTGTGCCAAAACCTATTGTCAATCAAACTCACACCCTTGTGAAGGTAGTTTTAGGCCTTCATAGTCTATTGAAATATGGAAATAACCCTAGGTTATGGGTGGCCTAATTAGTGAATTGAATCTCTAGATTATAAGTGCTAGCTCCCTTTACTCTATCAATTAGGTTCTCTACTTTACACTAAAAACTTTTGGGGGAAAGGAAAGAGATAAAAGGTAAGAAATAAAATTGAAGGGAAATCATATTTAATGATGGTGAAACACCTATATTTTGGTCTATTCACTTAATTTGAGCTTTTAAAAACACTAATTAGACAAGAAAAAGATTGAACTTTCAACTTCAATTGACTCTTATGCATCAGTACTTCATGAAAAGGTTTTATCTAATGATCAAAGCTTGATGGAAATGATGAAATAGGCCTAATTCAAGGCACTAGCCAACTACTTACATCCACTATAACTTCAGCTAAAATACATCCAACATATAACATGACCTACATAATATGACCAACTAGTAACTAGGTAAGAATTAGGACTTTAAAATGAAGAAAATTCTATCATATATGCAAATCACTGACATAAATAAACTATATCAACACCCTGGAATATGAAAAAGTCCTATTTATCTAAAAAAGTTACCAAACTCAATCTTGATAGAGTCTGATTTAATCAAGAGAGGGATAATTTCAAGGCAAAAATGCCAACTTATATAGTAAAAAGTATACCAAATCCAAGAAATTAGTATTTAAAATAAGAGAGGAAGTAAACTCCCACATCACATGAGTCCTACTTGAGCTATCAAAAGATAACCAAGCCTTCAAGTAATATTCTTGTGTCTTATGTCTTGCATGAAAAATCTCTTTGGCATTATAAAAGGATGGTGGGCCCATGTTGGACTAATTTTATCCATTGCATGAAAGCTATGCCAAATATTCAAAGAGAAACTCCATTTGATATGTTTGGAAGTTGAGTTGAAAAAAAATAAAGTCCTTATTTATATGAAAAACAAGGAAAATGAATCATAAGCCTTGTCTAGTCAACTCCAAGTAACTCCATCATGTAAGAGATGATGCTAAGCCAATCCTTAGATGAAGAAATTTAGTTTGAATAAGTTAGAAGTGTTTAAATCCTTAAATTAACAAGATAAATAAGAATATATGTGACACTTTGACAAAAATTCAACTCAAATTCAAGACCAATCAACTCTAAATGGCCTCTACTTGCATGAAAAGGAGCTTTGAAAACTGAAGCATGCATGAAATTCCATGTTAAGATTAGATATGTAACATTGAAACTCCATGTTAGCTCCTTGAAATTCCTCAATCTTTTGTTCTCGAGCTCTTTATTTAGTCACTTTTCCATGGGAATTGGTCTTCATGACTTTTTTTTTGGGCACTTCTAAATGAACTTTTCCTTCGAACAATTTGTCCATGGCTTATCTATTTTTGGACTTTTCTCCTGAAGACATTGTTTCAACATTTCCTCTCACAGACACTTCATTCAGACTTTTTATTTTTGGATTATTTATTTTAGAGTTAATTTTCCTCTTTTTCCATGGACTCATTTTTTAAAGGAATTGTTTTAGCATTTTTTAATGAACTTTTCCTTTAGATAATTTATCTATGGTTATTTGTTTCAGCCTTTTTCCTCAGGGTTTTTACTTGGTCTTTTCCTGTAGAATTAGCCTTTCAAAAATATGTTAAGTGACCCTTCAACTTTTTGACAAGTGACCCTTCAAATTTTGAAAATTCCCTTTGGGATTTATGAAAATGCCCTTCAGCTTAATGAAAATGTCCTTTGGGCTTTATGAAAATGTCCTTTTGGAATTTTTGAAAAGAACCTTTCAGAATTTTGAAAAGAACCTTTTGGAATTTTTGAAAAGAACCTTTCAGAATTTTTGAAAAGAACCTTTTGGAATTTATTGAAATGACCCTTCCTTTTTGAAAAGAACCCTTCGACCTATTTGAAAATGGTCTTCCTGAAAGCAAAGTACCTTTGGATTTTGTAAATGAACCCTTTGGAACTTTTGAAATGGTCTTTGTAATTTCTAAAAATGACTTTTTTTGAAGAGAAAGTGACCGTTTGAGTTCCTAAGAGTGACCTTTTTTCCAAGAAAAGTGCCCTTCGTCTTGTTGGAAAAGACCATCTATTCAAGAAAAATACCTTCAAGAATTTTAGAAAGATTAATTCCTTCAGAATTTTCTATTTGGACTGTTCAAAAAAATTGAAGTGCCCTTTAGAAAAAAAATTTAGACAAAATGTCCAAAACAATTCCTGACACTTAGATAAAAACCCCAAAAACAAAAACTCTAAAATAATGAACACTTGGTGAAAAAGAGTCCTAAAAGAAAATAAACTTTTACTTTTGATTAATCAGGTTCTCCACTTCTTCTTAATTCAAGCTTTGGGATAGCATGACCATAACTGACTAGCTACATGGGAAAATTTAACCATTCCAAGGAAAGTTTTAGATAATAGGGGTAGTAATTTGGCCTTGACAAGCCAAAATTACTAACAGACACATGGGAAAGATGGCTCGATGGTTTTGAGAAAAAGAGAAATTTCTCTCTCTTCATTAAATAATTATGGAGAATGGAATGGGGTGAAGGAATGGAAGTTAGGGATGTGGGTGGAGTGAGGCATAGGAGAGAAGGGAAGTAAAATTCATAGGGGGAAGGCAAGAAAAGAATGTAGAAAAAAGAAGAAGGATTCAATGAGTAGGTGGAGGATGGGGAGAGATAAGGATAAGTATGTAAGAATAGAGAGGATGAAAAGAGGAAAAATAAAAGTAGAGAATAATGGAAGGGAAATAAAAACATAGAAAGGAGAGATAAATGAATAGAGAGGGGTGCAGTAAAAAGAGTTATGCATGGGGGCTTGGGCATTGAAAACCTAATGTTGGAATCTTATCTACATATTGATTTATGTTACTAAAAAAAGGGAGGAATTACTAACCTAGTGATTAGTCTATTAGCATTAATGGATTTTTCCCTTCCCTACATGGACTTGGTAAGTCAATTCCTATCTAAGGCTACTTATTTTCATGAATAATTAATGACTATTATTAAAACCAATGTCTAATTTTCATTATTCCTTTGATGCATAAACCTTTCAAGAAGAGAATGAAAACACACAGTCTGGTTTATTATAAATTTTGGTTGAGATATAATTAAGCCTATTAAATGTATTGTTTTAATGGGTTGCATTTTGTTTTGACCAAGTGCTCTTGAAATGTGACCCTGCCTTTTTGAGGAATGTCATAGTAGTGTTGAGATACATTTCATAATTTTGTGCCTTGGATGAATAAATTCAATTTTGAAAACCCTTATGCCTCGATCCTAATAATTTTAAATCACTATATTTTTCTAGTATATAAATTTTACTCCACATATATATATATATATATATATATATATATATATATATATATATATAATGGGAACCATACCCTATTTTGAGTGGTCATATTTCTGATAAAGTTGATCCTTGGATAAAATGGAAATAAAATTACTTGGGTTATATTAAATCTTTGAGCAAGTTACCCTTTCAACATTATAATTTTTAGTTTGGAACCAAATCAACCTAGATGATATTTAAACCTTTTAGCAGATTATTCTTTTGTCATTATGATTTTATATTGAATTAAATAGACTTGGGAAATATATTTATTCATAGTGTAGATGTGACCAATTGTCAGTATATATGTTTTCCATTTTTGAATAATCTGATATGGCTTTCTATTCAAGCATTTGGGTTGACTAATGATGTTAATATATCTATTTATTCTTCCATCATGGAAAAGAAAATGATTTGGGTCTTAATGCTAATGGATCTTAGTTATGTGAGATTATGGTTTTGATTTGTCATAATAATCTTAAGATCAAATTAAAATTGATTCAGGTACCCTAAATATAAAGGGTCAAGCTATTATTCCTTGTTAATATGTCCTTCAAATAGCCCTATGGCTAAAAACCTTTCCCTTAGCTGGCTGTGATGTAAATTGAATGACACAAACTAGTTATTTAAGTATGTTTCATAAATTGGGATAAATCAAGGTATAAGTTATCTTATTAATATATATATATATATATATATATATATATATATATATATATATATATATATATATATTATAATCATTATTTGATCCTATCCTTCCCTTTGACAAATTAGTTATTTCCATCCCTTTTGAATAAGTTTAATTTGTCAAATATATGAATATGATTTTGGGTGAATATCTCCCATGTGTTAATCAAAATGAATTAACTTTGTTGTGGATTGAAAATGAGTTTTGTACTCTTTTGTATTACTAAGCTTTGAGAATAAAACAAAACCTTGTCAGAATCATCTTTTTATAAAGAGGGATTTTGATTTCTAAATTCAAAACCAGTTCAACAGAATACTTCCCTAGTAACTCATGTTGACCCAATTTTAATATTTGAGTATCATATGAGATCGTGAGACCTCATAATGATCCACTAAATCTATTATATCAGTCTTCATCTTTAAAAATCATTTTATTATTTGAATACTCTATGAATTAATCATTGCCATTTTAGGACTTATTGAAATTCAAAATGTATGCATAGATGAAGTGTTTTATGTTGATTGCTTTGATTTTGGATTGATTATGATTTATAATTGATTATGGTTGGGATTGATTGCTAGAATCCTTAATTTTTGTATTGGGAATGTGGTATAGCTAAATTGTCTGATTTTCATGCTTGGGTGATTTTATTTATTGGTCCTTGATTGGGTTGAGTATAATTTTTAAGTTATATGTGGTGGTTTCTATTCTAATTTATGATTGCATGGAGTTTACCCTTGATAGATCACCATTCCTAGGCTAGACTTGAATAACAAGGCATTAGTTGATATGTTTATATGCCTGGGTTATAAATTTATAGTTAGGAGGCCAATGGGATAATTATATACTTGGAGGGGATCAAAGTTGGTTATTTTTGAAGCTATAGAAATTAAATGGTTGTTGATCCCTTACTATATCCTTTGATAGCCTGCAATTAGTTATCCCCACTTCCAATTTATATGATGACAAGTTATTTATTCCTGTCTCACCTTGGAATGATGATTGTGCCTTTTGTTGGTGTATGTTATTTTGTTGTGATGTCTTTTGGTCTAGAATCCTACTTACTCAAAACTTCTTCCTTGACCTTAGTTGTTGAATCCACCATCTAGTTGATGGTTGGGGTGGTAAGGTCCATCAATGGTTAGGCTCAAAGGGTTATTTAGGAGGGTTTATATATGTTTATTCTATTTATCCATTCTTGGATGACTTCATGGATAGGTATGATGTGTTTGGCAATGTTATTTATATGTTATTTATATCTTTAGTAGCATAAATGTATATTAATTTCATATAGTATAACTAGTGGATGCAGTTGTAATTACTTCCATTGGATTTTGGTTTAATTACCTTAGTTTCATGGTATGCTAACATCATGTATAGATAGGGATCCTTCAAGACTGACAAGTACAAGTTTATAGTTCTGAATTTGAGGTAATATGTTGATGTTTACTTTCCATTTCTTAATCTAATCTTATATATAACTTGGGTTATCCTTGAAAGGATAGTTGATTTTCAATACTATTTTTACATTGGTAAATTGCCTTGCTATCTTCATTATGGAATATGTATGGCAATGATTGTATGCACATTTTAATGTGATGTTTTACTTATGCATCCTTGTAAAACTTATATTTACTCTCTTGATTGAACCATCATGGCATTATTGGTATATAGATTGCTTAGGAAAATGGATATTATGTATTTTGGTAATTTGGGCATGCTTGAGTATGATTGCTTGGATTAATATTAATCTAGGAAATTAATTTGAATATTAGTTATTGAGTGTTATCTACTTGTTTCTTTTGGATCTATATATATGAAGATGTTCATTTCCTCTTATATGTGTTGAGAATTAACCCTTATGATAGCATGAGTGTATTGAACTAATCCTTAGTTATTTTTCAACTTATGCATGGATTGTAGTAACATTTGGATGTTTCATCTTTCATATATGTTTAACCAAATGATCAAATTTATGAGTTATTTTCCATACTAAATGGCTACCTAACATGATAGTATGTACAAGTGAATGTTGGAATAAATTGCTAGTCTATGGATGAAGAAGGCAATCTTAAATCGCTTACATTGTGAAGTAAATGTAACATTATTTGATACTTCCCCTTGCTTATATGCTTATATAAATAAAGTGGCTGAAAATTTATATGGGGATATCATTTTCATGTGTTGGATACGTATATTAGCTTTTCCTCTTGTTGGTTGGGTTTTTCCCATTGAGTAATGCATTGATGTTGACATGAGCTCAGAATGTGTACTTATTTCATGTAGAATCTTAATGTTTATGAGTTATATAAATTTATTCATGATAGAACATATTGTATGCTAGAATAACCTATGCTAGTGTATATGATAACTATACTATTATACCATGTTGGGTATGATTGGAAAATGTATGTATGCATGTTTACCTCATGTTTGTTCTTATAGATAATACAATTACCAAATCATGTTGAATATACTTAGTGTGATGTTAAATGAAAATAGGATTACTTTTTGTTTTTACTTCTTGGTTGTAAGATAGATCATTATTGTAAGAGTTAATCATGGTTAATAATTCATGTTTTCATATATGGCTAGAAATGCTAATGTGAGTGTGAAAATGGAAAGGGATAATCTGCCTTCCTTACTTAGAACATCAATTCCTAAAATAACCAATGTTATGGGGTGTGTATATATATATATATATATATATATATATATATATATATATATATATATATATGTTGCCTGCCATGTACCTTAGGTGTTTCAATCTCCCATTAATTATTGTATCATATTGTCTATTTTCCAATATGGGATTGTAATGATACAGTGGTAGACATTCATATAATCGATATAAACAATCCCATATTGGAAAATAGACAATATGATACAATAATTAATGGGAGATTGAAACACCTAAGGTACATGGCAGGCAACATATATATATATATATATATATATATATATATATATATATATATATATATATATATATATATATGTTGCCTGCCATGTACCTTAGGTGTTTCAATCTCCCATTAATTATTGTATCATATTGTCTATTTTCCAATATGGGATTGTTTATATCGATTATATGAATGTCTACCACTGTATCATTATTGGTTAGATGATGAATTAATCTTGATTCCATCTTCATCTATTGATTTACACCATGGAAATCATGATTATAAATTGATTTTAATCACTTCTATTCAAAATGTTATTCTTATTATATGTTTATGAGTCAGGATAATCCATATGTACTCAAATTGGTACTAGTTTTTATTTATGTTTTGCATGTTTATGCTTATTGGATTGATAACTAGGATAATGTTTCACCTATTCTCTTGCCATGGACTCATTATGATCGAATGATGGCATAACATGTTAAGTATAAACCATCCTATTTTGTGTACATGAGTATCACTTGATTTATCAATTGAGGTTTGCGTATGTTATGCCTCAAATGTGTATTTTGATATGAAAATTCAAAAAAACTTGGGGTTGTTTCACAAAGACCAACCTATATACTTCCAAGTTATTTGCCTTATATGAATAGAAGGACTGAATGTATTTTCCTTGTGAGAAGGACTGTGTATAAACTAATTTTAAACTCAAGTGTACTTTTATTAAACCCTTATTCGATACTCATAATGTTATTATTAGTATTCAAAGCATTTAAATATATGTGGATTTCATAAGACAACATCTGAGTCTATAGATAATTGTTTAACAAGTCACAGTAAATTGAGAGCCTAATACAAAATGGAGACAAAATTGTTTGGTAGGATTTTCATGTTTGAAGTATGTGTGTAGTGTTAACATAAGGATTGATAATCCTTCAAAAGGATATTAAACCTTTTGCATATCCTAATATGTCATTTTTAATTCTCTAAGTGAATACAATCACATAGGATAAACACAAAAGTCATGAGAAGTCTTTAGGAGAGGTGTCAATGGGAGATCACATGAAGTGAGGAAGGTGTGTGGAGGTTTAAAAAGTCATAAATAATGATCAAAGTCATTTGAAATTAATTAATAAGATTTAAAACAAATTTAAACCCTTCTTGGCTAGTAACAAACCCTATAAACCCTCTGCTAAGGTTTCCATACAAAATTAAGGATTGTGAGAGATTAAACCAATGGAAAACCTCAAAACTTTGTAAAAAGATAGGGATAAATGTTATTTAAATGATTTTTAGGGTTTCAATTTGATCAAGTATTGTATAGTATGGTTTTAGAAGGATTGATTGCCAATAGGGTATAGAGAGACCTAATAGGGTTAATTTGAGACCTCAAAGAGGTTGAAAAAGTGATCAAATAGTGAATTTATGTCAAGAATATTTTTTAAATGATATAAACAGATGGAGGGTGTTTGATAATAATATTAATTTCTTAAAATACTTCCTTACCAATCCATACAAGCAAGAAAACCAAAGAAAAAAGATACTAGAGAGAGCCTATGACAGAGTAAGAAGTAAGGTATGTAATTAGCAGTTGTTTGAGAGGTTTGAGGCTGTATCTTGAATGAAAGGACAAAGAGGACTTATTTATCATGTTTTAGATAAAAATAGCCTACATAGTGATAGAGGAAACCAAGAATGAGTTTGATCCAAGTTACTAAGTCATTGAGTCAATGAAGGTGAGTTAACTTAAGTACATAGTATAAATACTAGAGTGTGAATTCAATCAAGGGTGAATGAGAAAACATGTAATAAGATGAAGGTAACTAGGTTATTACTAATGTAAAGAATGCTTAAGTGTAATAAAAGGACAAAGAGATTCAAGAGAGAGACAGAGGCTATGAAACCAAGAGAAAGGATTAGAGCTAGTTGCATTAGCAGAGGTAAGTGTGATGAATGAGTTTCTTGTTTTCATTAGTTTATGACAAATTAGATTATGGCCTATACATCACAAATTATTTGTAAGCTTAGGTATTTATAAAATGTCATTACTAGTAACATTTGAAAACTTTGTTTTTTCTTTTTTAGTTGCTTTTAAAAATAAATTATCTCCTAAGTAAATTATTTTAGAGATATTTCTAAAATCACACAAAATATTAGATAAACAAGTCATATGGTATGATGCACCACTATCTAAAATGCACTCATTTTCATTTGAAGAAAATAAATTAATAACATTCTGATCATAATTATTATTCTGGTTAGGGTTTTAATTATTCTATTTATTTTGATTAAATTTCTTCCCTTTGTTATTTATAGAATATTGATTGTTAATTTTGTCCTTATTTTTATAATTGGTTTCCTTTCTATTACCAAATTTATGACACATATTACAATTTATATTAAACTTAGGATTATGATTCTTATTACCATATTTATTATTTTCATGTTCACCTTTAGTAGAATTATTTTTAGATTTATTGTTTTTATTATTATCAAAAACATTATTTAAGGTGAAAAGTTATATAAACACCAAAATTACATCACACACACGTGTGTAACTCCCTGTGTCGAAACCCCCCTTAAGCCCATTTTAATAATAACAATTAATCTCCCTAACCCATACTCTTACCCATCACACATTTAATTAATTTAAAATTTTTAATTAAGTTAATTAAAAACCCATGTTTCCACCTTACCTGGCCACCTCACCCTATGACTAATTCTCACCTGATGAGTCACCTCAAGACCTGGTCCCCTCATCTTAACTATCCAAGACTTATTCCCACTTCCAAACTAAATTCTTAAATAACTACTTATTAACCTTTTATTTTTACCATTTTATAATGGGTGTCACATTTGGCATGAACAATAATAGAAAACATGACAAAAATAGTAAGTTTTACCTATTCTAGGGCCATCAACATTGATCAACCCATGGCTGATGTCAGTGGGATCATTCATGTCAATAAATAAGCCAAGCCCCAAATTGAAGTTTAGGTCAGTAGAAATTAAGAAAATTGATTCTTACGACATTCAAGCTCTCAGCATTCTATTTTTGACATCCTAGCTTATAATCACCTTGTATTAGTCAATCATAATCAGCAACTAAGTCCTTGAGAACCAATAGCACCCACTTATTCTCTCTATTTAGGCATTAAAGTTCAAACTCTCTATTAGGGACCATCAACCTGGAACTTATCATTCAGCAACCACCAAAGCTAAGTACATCACTTATATTATAAGTCATTTGACTATTTATTTTTCTATTATTCTTTATATTTACTCTTCATTACCTTAAAAATTTCTAACCATGCCCAATGAGGTAGGTACAAAGCTTCCTCACTTGTTTCCCCTTAACCTAATAATACCAAACCTACACAAGCCATAATCTCTCTCTCATAACTCTCCCAACCGCCCTGACCTAATCCAAACAATTTTCCAAACTTGGAAAAACCTTCTGTAATCTCATAGATAATTATTGATCCTATCAACCTCAGTAACCTAATTGATATCGGTCACCTCACTACCAACCTCAGTAGTATAGCCAATATTAGTCACTCCCCTACTAATGCTGGTGACTATGGATTCACTAGCCTCTTCAAAACCTACTTAGATAACTTCTAAAATACAAATAAAATACCTCACATGTGCCTTATCACTCTCTACAATATATAGGTTGTTAATAATGATAATCTTATCTCTTTTTCACTCTCTCTTTACCTCTCTTTTAGTTATTTATTATTCTTTTATCTCTCAAAAGTGGACTATCATCTCTAGGGAAGTTTCACACTTCTTAGAACAAGCAAGTAGCTTGGCAACCCATTCATTTATTTGCTAATAAACATCTTGTGTTAGTGATTTCTTACTTGCAGGTAGTCCTCCCCATCCAAAGAGGAGTGCTCACAATATCTAGATACGAGACGCAAACCAAATCTAGGTTTCTAATCACTTATCCCCATCCTTCTTTATATTTTCCTTTAGACTTAAAATACACAAAATTTAGAGAAATATTTTTTGGCATGCCTAGTGGGACCTTGCAGTTTTCCTTCAGTTCATTTCTTGTTTTAAAAATTCATATAGGTTCATTATAGTGAAAATTTCATTTCTTTCACTTCCTCCTCTATCCTCTTAAAAGTGAAAAATTCAATATCTTATTCTCTATTTAAAAAGCATTAAACTAAAAAAAAATCTTTTTTCCTTGCCTCTAAAAGCAATTTGTCATTTTATTTTACCAAAAAAAAAAGAGAATCCCTTCTTTACTTCCTCTTTCATGCACATTGGGACAGTGAAATTCATACTCTATTCCTATTTCTTCTCTATTTTCATTTGAATCTAAACATTTCATATCTGGGTTTAAAACTTACTGAATTTCATAGTTTGCTTTTTGCATATTAACTCACCTAGTTAATTACAAGCATTTTGAATAAATCATTAGTACACCTATCTTACACAACCAAATCACATTCACATAAAAAATCATCTAAACTCACTTGAGAAAAGGCCCATTATAATTTCATCACTTGGTAGATCACCTTACCCTACCCGACTATCCTACTTGGATTTCACCCTCCATTCTCTTACAGAGTATAATCTCTAGATAGAAGGTATATTTTGGCTAAGTAGCCTGGCTCAGCTCTAGGTTGATGAAGTGTGGAGAGTAAGCTCCTATAACAAGCCACATACCTAGTCTAACATAGATTTCCTCATGAGCACCAAAAATAACTTGAAACTAGCTCTAGATTGCTTTCTAGTCCCTTCGATAACCAAATTCTTTTCTCACTATCTGATTAAGGCATAAGCCAATATGAGACAAAAAATTAATCTCTAGGAATTAATAGTTATTGGTTGAATGTTCTTTTTCTACTTTTCAATTTCCTTCTATATTTTTGAGTTGGTAAGGATACTTTTGTATTGATTCAAAAAATCAATACTATTTATAAAACTTAGTTTGTATAACTTGTTATCTCAAGTTTTTTTATCATTATTACTTCTTACATAGACCTTTTACATCCACTATTTTAATTAGTTTCAACCTCTGATTTCTTACAACATCACATTTTCTATCTCCCAAGATTTCATAGTGACCAACATCGATTAACCCTACTAATATCAATAGACTTTACCTACCGACATCAATTATTCCATTGACATCAATGAACTATTCTTACTGATATTAGTCACTTCCCTACTGATGTCGATGACTATGTAATTTCATCTACTCAAAATATAAAGCTAAAATAACCAATTTAACTACATTCAAACCTAGGTTTTCTTTATTATGTTTCAAATATAAGGTATCAAGACTATTTAAACCTCCTCTTACATGGTATTGACATGAGCTCAAGCCAAAATTCTTACTGATTACGCAATCCATCAATCACTTCCACCTTCCCCTCTCACTTTCAATTCTATCATGGAACATACTTTAGATATAGAGCATACTCTTATCCCTAACCAAATTTCCATTATGCCTAAGGGAGATCAAGATTTTGCTAAATTTCTTGATCACAATGTGGCAGCCCTTCAACACTACCTTGTTATGAGCCAAACCCATAATTCTTTGAGTGACCCAATCTATGGTATGCCAACCTCTTTAATTGAGACAACCTTAGTTTTAGTTGCCTCCACTATTTTCCCATGGTTACCCAAACCACCACTTCAATGAGTAACCCAACTATAAACTTCAAAATATATCATCTCCAACTACCCAATCCCCCCTAAACCCTAGTGTAACTTCCCTACTTTCACAACCACAACTAGTTCAGCCAAGTCACACCCCATTATATAATTTAGTGGTACCTATTCCATCCACCCTAGCACCTATAATTACCTGAGTTAGGACTCACCCTTCATCTAGTTTAACCTTACCAATAATCCAACCTACAGTAACAACAACCAACCAAGGCATAGTCTCTAACCCAATGGGATAAGTCCTTTTTTTTCCATGCCTCAGCCTATGACTCATTATCCTTATGTTTCCCCAACACAACCTCAAAAATTTATGTCATACACTCCCTCTGCTTCCTATCAAATTCCCTATAACTTAGGAGGTATCGCCCAAACTAATTCCCCCTCTAGACATCACTAAAATGCTAATGGATAAGATTTCTAATCTAGAGACATCCATTTTTTGTTCAAAGAATGTATTATCTTATGATCAAATATGTAATGAACCAATCCATCCTTTTGTGCCTATTTTCCATTATCCAAATCAATGGGAACTCACTAAATTTACTCATTTCTAGAGTAAAGAGGACCCACAACAACACTTGCGAGCATTTAGACATCCTTGTTATTTAACAAGGCATGATGATGCATTATTACTTTGAAATTTACCTATGTCTATTTTAGGTGCTACCTTGGATTTGTATAGCTCTATACCTTAGCACTCCCTTTTCTCATTTACCTAGCTTACACAAATTTTTCTAGACCATTTCTCTATTAACATTTCTAAGAAGATTTCTATAACACACCTTTATTCTATCAGTAAATTTGATGATGAGTCTATTACAAATTTTGTTGTTCATTGGAGAATCTTGATCAATCAACTCTCCTTCTCCTTACCCCAACCTAAGTTTATTGATCTTTCCTCAAGGGCATGTGTTAAGCACATCTCATCCACACTTTAGGTACAAAATTTCCACCCATTTGATGAAGCTATTACAATGGCATGAAAACTCAAGGTTCATGTTATAGATGAAGGCAAAGTCAGGTTGCACAATAAGAATCCCAATACCAAGTCAAATGACTCCTCCTCCTCTTAAACTTCTACCTCTAACCAAAAGGATAAAGGCTCCACAAATGCAATGGTCATTGATTCAACCTCTTCCCCAACCACAAACTAATCAAATTCTTTGACTTCTCAAAATCTGACCAAGCAATTCCAACAACAGTATGAACAAAGACAATACACTCCCATTGGGGAATCATATACATCCATCTTGGAGAAACTATTGCAACAAGGTGTCATAACCCTTCCTTAGATTAAACCTCCTATATAGTTTGACCCTTCCTATCCTATCCCAACCTGGTATAAAGAAGATGAGTTTTGTTATTACCATTGACTTAAAGGCCATAACTCTAATAATTTCAAGACACTCAAGAACATTATTTAAGATATTCTTGATAGAGGTGATCTCATCTTGGATAATCCTAACACACCTCCTAATCAAAGTAGGGATGTGTTCAAACACATTTTTCCTAACCATTCACCAAATCAAAATATTATCCAGTCCACAACTAACTCAAGTGATCATAATATCCATATAGTTAATATGGTCTTTCCTTTATCTTTAGTTCAACCTACCCCTCAATAGGAAACATCTATTTCATCCACTCCTCCCCCACATTCAGTGGCATCTATTTTTCCCATTCTTCCTCCTTAGGTAAAAGAGCCCATACCTCACCTACATGTTGAGGGAGACATAATACCTATGCTTTACCCTCTTAAGGAACCTACTTCACCTACCTCCCTTCAACCCATGGAAAACTAAATCTCTTCTCCCATCTCTATCGAAGAGGACCCCATTATGGTCCTTTCTCATCTTTGGCCTAAATTAGTAAAGACCAACAATTTTCCTCTTTTCAAAATATTGTATCCTTCTAAAAACATAGTTGTAAGGCCTATGTCAGCTTCATCAAAACCCTTCTCACATTTGGTGAAAAATCTAAAAAAAATTGACTCCATGAAGCTTGACCATGTGGCATTTTGGGACTAGCTTAAAACTCTATATCCAACAAAATGAATTCTAACCTTTACCACCAACCCTCTTACTACCCTTTACCCAAGGTCTTTGATAAAACTATAACTTCTTCACCAAAATCACCTAAATTTCATCCATCTATGTCATAACCCTCATCCTCATAGGAATTTGTTACATTAAATCAGACCAGGCCTTTAGGTGTATGCCTCATTTCTAATTTAATTAGTCCACAGGTAAAATTAGATTTAACTCTTCAACCACAAGTTAAAATTTCTCAACCTAAAATATATAAGAATGTTAAGCCTCCTAGATCTCACCAATCCCTTCTTCAACCCTCAACTTTACCATCCATTTTGGGGCCACACACTTTCACTTTAGTTAGAATATCATCTAAACAAGCCAAACAAAAGGCTAAGCTACCTCCACTCCTACATTTCTCATATTTTATGCCTCTCACATCCGACACTAAGAAAGTGATAGTAAAACACATAATTCCACTGTTACCAAACAAGACACCATGTAAAATTACCTTTTTAACACCAAAAAAAAAGGTGTCCACTTCTATTAGCATAACAAGTGTGAACCCACTTGTAAGCTCTCAAATATTTTTATTACGTTAGTTATTACAATATTTTGTAGTAATTATTCCTCCCATTAAGCCTTATAGTCCTCTTGTAATTAATCCATCTTGGTTTGACAATACACAAGTATTTTTATATCATCATTCACTTGGACATGATACTAAGAATTGTAATGCCCTCACAATAGTTATTTAGCAACACTTTAATGTTGACACTCTCTTCGATGATACTAATGTTAATTTTCCTATTATTTCACATTTGGTATCCATAGTGCCTCCTACTATTCCACCTAAATTCAAACCTAAATATGTCATCGTAACCCCTTTACCACCTCCTTCACCAACTCTTCAAATCAACATAGTTAATGTGGCCACACAGTCATAAAACCAAAATGATAAAACTAAGGAAAAGGTTGATACTCCTTGGATCCATCCCTTCACCAAAGACACTCCCCCTAATAGTCCTAATATTTCCATCTTGGATGTTCCTAAAACAACATCTTCAAATGTTATTCAAAGTTCAATGGTGAAATAGCTTCACCAAACTCCTATAAAAATGTATTTGTATGAGTTAATCCAAAACTCATCCCAACATCATCAAGCTTTGATTAGTGATTTACAATTGATTGAGGTATAATTATATAATCCCAAACCTCTTGCAACTTTGGTTAGCCCCCTTACTTTTATCTCCCTAATTTCTTTTAGTGATTTAGTAATTCCACTTCAACACCCTAAAGATCAAGATTCTACTCTTTTTATTACTGCATATATTAATCAAACTCATATCAAGAGAGTTATGATTGATAGAGGAGATAGTATTAATATTATTTCCACCCATGCCTATAAATAGCTAGCCCTTCTTCATAATCTCATGTCTCAAACTAATGTGGTACTCCATTCTTTTAACAATGCTACAGCTACTATGGTGGGAACTATTATCTTACATATTCATGTAGGTCCCCATATAATTATTGAGCTCTTCTATGTTATGGAAATAGAGTTCTAATATAACATACTAATTGGATGATGTTGGATACATGTTATGGCATGTGTACCCTTAACTTTGCATTGTTATGTCAAGTTTGAACATGATGGACAAGTACATGTTATACCTACTGAACCACCTCCATTTAAAACATGTAATATGACCTATAGTCCTAATGATGTTCTCATCCCATTGAAAAAATCATCTTCCTCACATGATGCTTCTGAAGCTTCCACAAGCTCCACTCTCATGGTTACACAAATATTGGCAACACAAATTCTTGACAAAGATCCCATGGAGGAGACCTTTTAATTTTTGTCACTCAACAAATATTGTTTTATGATGCTCAAAATGTTCTCTACTCCAAAAGAGTATGGAAGGCTTCACATGCACCTAAATTATGATCCTTGTATTGGGATGGTCATCCCTTCTGAGCCCCCTAACCTTCAAACCAATTTCACATATGAGGGAATTGATCAATATCCTACTATCAGTAATTTGTCTTCTTCACCACAACTATTTACCTGTGACTTCTCTTTCCTAAGTAACCCTATATTTGCTCACACCTATCTCTATAGGTTTGCCTAGAAAGGATTTGGCTTGGTTTGTTATGAACAAGGTGTCAATATGCCTATTGAATATCCTACTAGTAACACCATTGAAAATACCAAAAAGAGGCATGGGGTGGGATATGACAAACCAATTAAACTCACTAAAACCTTCCATGAACCAATTGTCAAATAACTAGTCTCTCCTTCTCCACCATCACCTACAAAATTAGAGGTATCTATACCTCCTAATTTTTTGTTTAATAAATACCATCCATTTTGGACCTCTCACCAATCATCATAGTAATGAAACAAGTTCCCTTCCTCTCGTTTATCCTAAAATAAGTGATGAAGACTCTCCCACTATTAACATTATCCAGTGTCAAGATGATGATGTAATTATCACCTATATGGGTGTAGATGATTCCTATATCTAATAATCACTCCCATTTGAAATTCAAGATATGTTAAATGAATCAACCATTGACATCAACCTACCCTCCCATGATAGCCCTCACATCCTCAAGATTGATCAATCTTTAGATTCTTTTGAGTAAGCTAATTGTGCCATATTTATTAATGACCATAGCCAAGCCTTTACTTGGTCTTATAATGACATGCTTGGTATTGACCCCTTTATCATCACTTATAACATTATCATCAATTGAGATGCTAAACTTGTTAAGTAGAAGCTTCACAAAATGCATCCTTGTATTTCTCTCCTTATCAAAGAAGAGCTCCAATGTCTCCTTTCTATTAACTTTATCTAACCCATCAAATACCCAAAATGGATTTCCAATATTATTCCTATCACAAAATCAACTAAGGGAATCCACATTTGTATTGACTATTATGATTTAAATATCACTTGTCTAAAAGATGATTTCCCATTGCCTATTATCGACCAACTTGTTGATATAATGGCCAGCCATGAGATGCTATCACTTATGGATGGATTCTATAGATATAATCAAATTTTTTTTGCTCTTGAGGATCAAAAAACTTTGTGTTATCAGGTCATGCCTTTTGGCATGAAAAATAATGGTGCAACTTACCAATGCACCATGACCTACATTTTCCATGATCTCTTACATAAAATTATGGAAGATTACATGGATGAATTACTTGTCAAGTCTAAACTTCATCAAGAACACTTGAAAATTCTCAAAACCATATTCACTCATCTCTTCAAATATAACATTTGACTAAACCAAAAGAAATGTGTCTTTGGTATTCTTTACAGTAAACTCTTAGGTTTTATCATTTCTCTTCATGGTATTAAGGTCGATTCTTCTAAGGTTAGATTAATCCTAGAAATGCCTCCAACTATTAATATAAAATAACTCCATAGCCTACAAGGCAAACTTCAATCCATTCACTTCTTCATTTCTCAGTTGTCAGATCACTTCCAACCCTTTCACCATCTCCTCAAAAAGGATGTCTCCTTCAATTGGAGTACATGTTGCCAAGAAGCCTTTGATGCACTTAAACAATATCTCCTTTTCCCATTAGTTCTTATTCCACCTAAGGAAAATCAGCCTTTCTACCTATACATCTTCACAACAGACCATTCTCTAGGTGCTATGATTACACATTAAGATGACCAACATCAAGAGCAAGTGGTTTATTACATAAGTTGTACACTTATTGATTATGAGACTCAATATACAAACACTAAAAAACATTACCCTGCATTGGTCTTTTCTACCTCTAAGCTTCACCATTATCTCCTAAATCACAAAACCTATGTGGTCACCCATATTGACCCCCTCAAATACATGCATTCCATACCATATCAAAACAAACATATAGCTCAGTGGCTCATGCTTCTTATTAAATTCAACTTAGAGTTCATTTATCAAAAATCTATTAAAGGGAAAACAATCATTGACCAATTAGTTTTTGCCCCTTTACCTGACAATCAACTTTCAAACCTTGAATTTCCTAACAAATCTATTTCAACCATCTCTATCGATGACATCTATTATAAAATTATTATGTTCTTTGATGGATCTAAATGCCCACATCTTGGGGGTATGAGGGTCATCCTTATTCCTCTAGATGGTGAGCTTATGCCTTTATCATTTAAACTATATTTTGAATGCAATAACAAAATGGTCGAATATAAGGCTTTAATTCTAGGACTTCAAATAGCTCTCTTCTTGAGTATCAAATCCATAACCATTTTTGATGATTCTCAAGTACTAGTTAACCAAATTAATGGTTCCTACCTATGCAAAAATGGAATTCTTTAGTGGTATAAACATCATGTAGATACACTTTTGGGATCATTTAACTCCTATCTCTTGAAAACTCTTCCTTTATCTATAAACAAGTTTGATGATAGGATGGCTTCACTTGCTTCATACATACCCTCTTCATCTTCCAATTTAAGAATCTATCACCATGCATCATTTAAAATTACCCTCCTATGTCTCAACTAACATCCTCTTTGTCAAAAATGTAACAACCAACCCACAAGAATTATGGTACAAACAACTCATGGATTATCTTTCCTTCTCTATTACTCCTCTTGATCTCTCTAATAATGGGAAATGAGTCTTCATAAAATGTGTCACTCATTACACTATACTTAGGGTACTTCTCTACAAGCAAAGTTTTGATGGTCTTCTACTTAGATGCCTAACTAGTACTGAGACTCCCTTTGCTATTAAGGAAATCCATGATGGGATTTGTGGTAGACATTTCAATGGTCACATAGTTGCCAAACTTATCTTTTGACTTGGCCATTATTGACCCACACTTCATCAAGACTATGATGATTACATTTGGCATTGCATCAAGTGTCAACAACATGTTAACCTCTTTCACATTCCTAGTCATGCATTATAAGTCACCAAAGACTTTTGGCCCCTCTCCCAATAGGGCTTAGATCTAATCAAAGAGATTAACCCTCATTCATCACTCCATCATCATTATATCATTACTACCACTAAATAATTCACCAAGTGGGTTGAGGTCATCCCTCTCATCTCCATTAAATTTGACAACATTGTTGACTTCCTTAAGCATCACATCATCTATTGTTTTGGTGTCTCTCACAAGATTATAATCGATAATGGCAAGTCTTTCAAAAATAAGACTATTAAAAGTCTTTGTGATGCATTTGGAATCAAATTAAGCTTCTCATCACCATACTATCCCCAAGCTAATGGACAAGTAGAAGCTTCTAAAAAAACATTTAGCAAAATTATCATGAAGGTAATCAAAAATATAGGCAAGGATTGACACAAACAAATTCTTTTTGATTTATGGGCTTATCACACTAGCATTCAAACCCCTACAGGTGCTACACATTTTTCATTGGTATATAAGATGGAGGATATTTTTCCTCTTGAGGTCTAGATTCCTTATCTTCATATTTCTCTACATGACATACTAATGATGAATTTTTCCAAGAACGTTTGGCCCAAATTGAATTGATTGATGAGCATCATCTCATAACCCTCAATCACCTCCAAATCTATCAAAAGCATATCAAACATGTTTATAATAAAAACCTCAAAGAGTGAGATTTCAATATAGGATATCTCATCTTAAAATAAAATCAACATGTGACAAACATGGAGAGAAGCAATCAGGGTAAGTTTGCTCCTAATTGGCTTGGACCTTATATCATAACTCACAAGTATAGCTCAGGAACTTATCGTTTGTCTTCTCTTGAAGGAAGGCCAAAACTCAAGAATTTAAATTCCTTACACCTATGACCATTCTTTTATTAAACAAGCATCTATTTACTTCCTATTTAACTTGAGCTCATACCTTGAGCATTCCTATTACATTCATTTCCCTTCATCTTCACCCTTACTCCTATACACTTAGTTAACTTACATAGTGGTATGATTTTGTCCTCACAGTGAAAAAATTCTAAACCTCTATTGTCTTATCCACAACTAAAAGAAAGAAAAAATGGGATATTTGAAATAGTTATAAACTATCAGGTCATGCTTTTCAACATAGACTTCTCCCTTGAAGGACAGCTGCATAACTTCCCTTTGTTACTATCAATGGACTGCTCCCTTGAATGACAGCTATTTAAAAATAAAAACAAATGCTTAGACCACTCCCTTGATGGATGGCTAAGTCAATATTTGTTCTCAAAGGGAAAAAACAAATGCAAAGGACTCCTCATATCTTTACACAACCTTACCCCATACAAAATCCCATTGTAGGCTTCCTACATTGATTAGCTTAGACACATAAAAAAAACTTTAAGTCAAACACTTGCCTATATTAGCTCTCGAGTCACCCACAAAAGGGACATATCATTTCTACTTGGTAGGTTATGCTACCTAAACCTTTTCTTCCTCATTTTACCTTTTTCCCCCTCATACTCTTTCATGGGACTGTGAAGCTCACTTAACATAAGGTAAACATGATGCTTCTCTAACAAACACAATGGTTCAAAGATATAAGGAATGAAAGAGGATCATTTTCCTAAGCCTATTTATGTTCTAAATTATGGTCTTTGCCAATTCATGAGCATTTTGCCTCTTTATTTTCCCATCCCCATCACATGTCAATATCTCTATTTGAGATGAAGAAACAATGTCATACCAACACTAACATAACCAATATATTTATTTTACGCATATACCATCACAAATATGGAAAAATGCTAAAATAAACTAACATAACCAATCTATTCATTTTAAGCATACACCATTATAATATATAAAAATGCTAAGATGAAACTAACCAATCAACTATGCATATACCATCACATAAATGGGAAAGGATAGTGTAACTCAAATAACATAATCAACATTATAATCTAAATTAACATAGCATATCATAATCATCATCCATATCATCGTCATAATCACAAGAAATGCATCTCAAATAAACACATGGCAAAGAAATGAACATCTCATATATATAATATGTGATCAAAGTACATGTTCATCATCTACATCATCATAACATCATATCTCTCTCTAAAAATGTACATCTCACATCTTTGGCTCGTAGGTCGATATACATGTAACATATGTAATCAAAACTAGTAACCTCTAACACTCAGGGTCCTCAAGGCTCTCCACATGGTCATGAGGAACTAGTGTCATCACCACTCTCTACCCAGCTACATCTTTGTAATCTAGAATCCACACATGTCACATCATCCTCTCCTACTCTCTAAACTCTAAATATCTCTATATCTATGAGAACTCTTAAATCACCCTCTCATAGTAGGCAATCTCATCTAGGGTAGTTGAATATCTCACCATATATACAATATGTGGAGGACCTATAGTACCTAATGATGTACCAACATGTATTGGTCCCTCTGGTGGTGGAAGAGGAGTAGCCTGGCCTATTGTTCTCAAACTATCTCTTTTTACTATCACTACAGTCACCTAACCTTGTAAAATAATCACCTAGCCCTGTAGAGCCCAAATTTGACCCTGTAACATCACCACCTACCCCTATAAGGCTAAAACTTATGCTTGGGCTATCTCTTAAGCTTGTATTATTACATCTCAGGATTGCACTACTATATCTCTAGTCTATAGTGATGCATCCCTCTCTCTAACTAACCCATATAAATTTGGTGGTGGACTCCTGACCTCCACCACTAGATGTAACCCTACCCACCAACTATATAGGCCACTATATACCCTAGGTCCCCAACACCTGGCCCTACTAGTATCTCCTCAAAATCTAGCCCATTTATCTCTTGGGGTAATGGTAGGGGTGCCTTTATGTCATCGTACCTATATTGAGGGAAGGTAAGAAGACTATCCTATAGTAGCCCAAATTGCCTCCTGACCCGTGCCATAGATACCATCTCCAAGTCATTGACCTATCTCCCCCTAACCCATAGTGAACTTTATAATCCAACAAGCTACTCTACCTACCCTCTAAAAGCTAGGTATGTTAGATATGATCTCCATAAAATATTTGTAAGGATCAAGCCCTTAATCATGCACCTATAGTAGGCAATGTTTTGCACCATGCCATCCACTCAGTTATGTGCCATCCCCTCTCTCCACCATCTAAAACCAACCCTAAAGCTAGCTAGGATAGTCGCTGGTAAGCCCAATGGTCATGTCACCATGATATGCTCATACACCCAATAGTGTAGTAGATAACCGATACATAAACTATATAACCATTTTAGCCTCAAACCCCATAGCTCTCTATATAATTATGCCAAAAATACTAGACCCTAGGCAAAATGGTCCACTACTCAACCATTTTTGTAAGCATACCTATCAAATCAATCAAAAATCTCCCTCTATCTACATATGGTAATGTATATACCATGATCTTGATCATCATCAGGATGCTCAGATGATCTTTCTCCTCATCATCCATATACAGTGGCTCATATGCAGAACTCATAGAGTGGTAAATCACCTTACATGCTTTCCATATAAAGAAACCATGTGTATATCATGCTCCTCTCTTGATAATGTGAAGGGCTCCTCACCTTGGAGTGGTAGTCATAGAATCCTATACACATCCTCCTACATCAGTTTCAACTCTCTGATCAGTAGATGGAAAATGTTGGTGGTATGATCCCACCTCTCAATCAGTTCTATCATCAAAGACACATCCTACATGACTCAATAGTACCATCACACTTCTTCTAATCCCATGATTTCCATATGCTCCCACTCATCTAGAGTAACATCCCCCTCATACATGTTAATATCCTTGATAGATGATCTCATAGTGCCAGCTCCATCCTCACCTGCATCTATACACATAAACAACTTAGGTCACATACCTTTTAAGCTACTCTATCACCACCTTTTTCCCTTCCCACTAGGAGAACTACATTGGTCTAAGGCCCTAAACTATTCTATGTAGGTAACACTCAAATGACACATGGTTTTTTAAGCATAGCTCAACCATATACCCACCTCACTAAATACCCTAGGCTTCATTACCTCTTTTTCTCTACCCTAGGCTTAACTACCTCTTTCTCTCTACCTTAGTATTTACTACCTCTTTTTCTCTACCTTAAGCTTAACTACCTCTCTCTCTCTACCCTAGGCCTACCTACCTATCCCAACTCTAGGCCTCACAGCCTATATTATTGACTCTTGACATTATGATCTATCTTTTAAGCCCTATACCTCTCAACCTATTTGAACTTACCCTTTTCCCTAAACACACATTTTTAGATATTTTTTCTAGGTCTTGGGAGAACTATATTAGCCTAAGGCCCTAAACTAATCTATGTAGGTAGCACTTAGATGACACAAGGTCTTTTAAGGCTAGCTTGACCATTAGGCTAGTTGACTACTTCCACTAGAGGTCCAAAACTCACCCTTTCTCCTATTTTTCTACCTTTTATTAGTCATCAACATCAGCATTAATGTTGATGTCAATTTTTTATCAGCATAAGTAATAGCCAACATCGACAAGAAAAAGTTGACCATGGTGTTATGTTGGTTGACATCGATTAACATCAATTAACCTCACTGACATCAATCAACCTTGCTAATGTCGATGACTTGTTTAGCCCTAGGGCCAAACAACCCAAATATAACCTTAGCTATTTCCCCTAAAAACCTACCCATAAAACCCCCTAACTTATCCTACAACTACCCTAACCTAATTTCTACCCCTCCACTAACAATTTCCACACCCCTACCTCTTATTTAGCCTAAAAATTACAAATACTAAATCAAACTAATGTAGGCTCTTACCTCATCTCTTTGTCTCCTCCTAGCTAGTACCACTAGTTCTTATGGTTATGCATCTCTTATTGGGTCCCCTCCTTGAGCTACCATCTTAAATCACTCTCAATCTCTATTTATTCTCTCTAATCACAGTGTTGTAAATGAGTTTGGTCAACCACCAAACCCCTCTTTTATCAAGTTTGGTTGGCCATCGATGTCATCATTCTTGTCCTAATATACCAATGTTGATGCTTACACCTACTGACATCAGCAACATTGCCCTAAGTTTATCAATGTCAGCACTTTCTATTATCAATATTAGCAAATGAAATAGATGTCAGCACCATTCTTATAATGTTTTTACCAACTAAGCACTCCCAACTTATAAAGCTTTACCCATACACTTGGGAAACTAAAGATCACATATATTTCCCCCAACCATGACAAAATGACATTGAATATTACTTAAATCTTCACCAATGATGACTTTTCTTGGAGAACACAAATATTTCCTCACTCATTGGCCCTTTTATATCACCCTTGCATTGCTTGTCCTAACCACTTATGTTATTTTATTATAGTTGGATATTATGCACACACATGTATATTAAGTGTTTTGTATGGCAACCACACCCATCTTATCACCCTCAACCCTTTTATATTTCTTAGGGGCACTTCCTACCTCAGATGCCTAGGACACATTGACCCTTGGAGCTATGACTTTGATTGTTTTAACTTGTCAGCTATCACTTACAAGCTATACTTTGGTTAATTCTATTTGAGTCCTCCTTAACCTTAAATGTTCTTGACTTTGATGACTATAGTTCATTGTAGTATATGTATATAGAATGATACTCAATTCTCTACCATTTACATAATTACATTTTTATCCAACTGGTACCTAATTCTAATTTTTCCTCCATCAATTCCCATTTTTAGGGGGGATACCTCATCCCATACTTGGAGCATCTAACTTCTTTTCTATCTTTCAACATGTTAGTACAAACTACAAGACAAAAGGGGGAAAATATAGACACCAAAATTACATCACACACATGTTTGTAACTCCTTGTGTTGAAAACCCCCTTAAGCCCATTTTAATAATAATAATTAATCTCCCTAACCCATACTTTTACC
Source organism: Torreya grandis (assembly GCA_037957365.1). NCBI lineage: Eukaryota > Viridiplantae > Streptophyta > Pinopsida > Cupressales > Taxaceae > Torreya > Torreya grandis. The sequence continues at coordinate 688,587 of JARHVA010007103.1, read as the reverse complement.
CCTCACACATTTAATTAATTTAAAATACTTAATTAAGTTAATTTAAAACCCCTATTTCCACCTTACCTAGCCACCTCACCTTGTGACTAATTCTTACCTAATGAGTCACCTCAAGACCTGGTCCCCTCATTCTAACTACCCAAGACTTATTCCCACTTCCAAACTAAATTCCTAAACAACTACTTCCTTCCTAACCTCTTATTTTTACTATTTTATAATTGGTGTCACACTTGGCATGAATAACAATAGAAAATAGGCCAAAAATAGTAAGGTTTACCTATTTTAAGGCCACTAATGTTGGTCAACCCATGGTCAAGTCAATGGGATCACTGACATCAGCAATATAAGCCAAGCCCCAACCTAAAGTTCAAGTCAATAGAAATTAAGAAAATTGATTCTTATGACATCCAAGCTCTTGGCATTCTATTTTTGACATCCTAGCTTACAATCACCTTATTTAAGTCAATCACAATAAAAAACTAAGATCTTGAGGACTAATAGCACCCACTTATTATCTCTATCCATGTATTCAAGTTTAGACTCCCTGTTAGGGACCATCAATCCAGCACTTATCATTTAGTGACCACTAAAGCTAATTACATCACTCATATTATAGGTTGTTTAAACATTTATTATGTTATTCTTCTTTATATCTAATCTGCATTGCTTTACACATGTTCGAATATGCCCCGTGAGGAAGGTACAAAGCTTCCTCACTTGTTTCCCCTTAACTTGACAATACCAAACCTCTGACCAAACCTACCCAAGCCATAATCTCTCTCTCATAACTCTCCCAACCTCCCTGACCTAATCCAAACCATTTCCCAAAATTTGAAAAACCTTTTGTAAGATCCTAGATAATTATTGCCCCTATCAACCTCAGTAACCTAACCAACATTGATTACCTCACTATTGACCTTAGTAGTATAACCGCTATCGATCACTCCCCTATCGATGCTAGTGATTATGGATTCACCAACCTCTTTAAAAATTACCTAGATAACTTCTAAAATACAAATAGAATACCTCACATGTACCCTATCACTCTCTGTTGCATACAAGTTGTTAATAATGATAATCTTATCTCTTTTTCACTCTCTTTTTACCTTTCTTTCAATTATTTATTATTATTTTGTCTCTCAAAAGTGGACTATCATCTCTAGGAAATTTTTACGCTTCCTAAAACAAGCACGTAGCTTGGTAACCCACTCATTTATCTACTAACAAACATCTTATGGTAGTGTCTTCTTACTTGCACGTAGTCCTCCCCAACCAAAGAGGAGTGCTCATAATGTCTGGATACAACATGCAAACCAAATTTGGGTTCATTCTAATCACTTATCCCCATCCTTCTTTCTATTTTCCTTTAGACTTAAAATAGACAAAATTTAGAGAAACATTTATGGCATGCCCAATGGGACCTTGGAGTTTTCCTTGGGTTCATTTCTTGTTTTAAACATACATATAGGTACATTATAGTGAAAATTTCATTTCTTTCACTTCCTCCTCTTTTCTCTTAAAAATGAAAAATTCAATATCTTATTCTCTATTTAAAAAGCATTAAACTGAAATTTTCTTTCTTTTCTTCTTGCCTCTAAAAGTAATTTGTCATTTTCTTTTATAAAAAAAAAGAGAATCCCTTCTTTACTTCCTCTTGTATGCACATTATGATAATTAAATTCATAATCTATTCCTATTAACTCTTTATTTTCATTTGAATCTAAACATTTCATTTTTGGGTTTAAAACTTACTACATTTCATAGTTTGCTTGTTGCATATTGACTCACCTAGTTAATTACAAGCATTTTGAATAAATTGTAGTACACCTATGTTACACAACCAAATCACATTCACATAAACAAGCATCTAAACTCAACTCAGAAAAGGCCCATCAATATTTCATCACCTGGTAGATCACCTTACCCAATCTAGCTATCCTATTTGGATTTCACCACCAAGAAGGGAACCCACTTTGTTCTCTGATAAAGTATAATCTCTAGATAGAAGGTATATTTTGGCTAAGTGGCCTAGCTCAGCTTTAGGTTCATGAAGTGTAGAGAACATGCTCCTATAACAAGCCATGTACCTATTCTAACATATATTTCCTCTTGAGCACCAAAATTAACCTGAAACTAGCTCTAGATTGCTTTCTAGTACCTTTGATAACCAAATTCTCTTCTCACTATCTGGTTAAGGCATAATCCAACATGAGAAAAAAAATTAATCTCTAGGACTTAATAGTTGCTAGCTAAATGTTCTTTTTCTTCTTTTTAATTGCCTTCCATATTTTTGAGCTGGTAAGGATGTTTTTCTATTGATTTACAAAATCAATACTATTTCTAAAACTTAGTTTGCATAACTTGTTATCTCAAGTTTTTTGAGTGTTATTCCTTCTTACACAGACCTTTTACATCCACTATTTGAACTAGTTTCAACCTCTGATTTATTACAACATTAGATTTCCCATCTCCCAAGATTTCATAGTGATCAACATCGGTTAACCCTACTGGTATTGGTAGACTTTACCTACCAACATCATTAATTCCACCAATGTCAGTCAACTATTCATACCGATATCAGTTACTTCCCTACTGACATTGATGACTCTATAATTTCATCTTCTCAAAACAATAATCTAAAATAACCCATTTACCTACACTCAAACCTAGTTTTTCTTTATTCTATTTCAAATATAGGGTAGTAAGACTATTTAAACCTCCTCTTGTATGGTATTGACACAAGCTCAAGCCAAAATTCTTGCTAATTATGTAAGCTAGAAACCACTTCCACCTTCCCCTCTCACTTTTGATTATGTCATAGAGCATACTTCAAATATAGATCATACTTTGAGCACTAACCAAATTCCCATTATGCCTGAGGGAGATCAAGGTTTTGCTAAATTTCTTGATCACAATGTGGTATCCCTTCAACATTACCTTGCTATGAGCCAAACCCGTAATTGCTTGGGTGACCCAATATATGGTATGCCAACTTATTTAATGGAGACAACCTCCTTTTTAGTTGTCTCCACTATTTTCCCCATGGTTACCCAAACCACCACTCTGATGAGTAACCCAAATATAAACAATGTTCAAAATATAGCATCTCCAACTATCCAATCTCACCTAAACCCTAGTGTAACTTCCCTACTTTCAAAACCACAACCAGTTCATCCAAATCACACCCTATCCTATAATTTAGTGGTACCTATTCCATCCACCCTCTCACCTATAATTACCTAATTTATGACTCACCCTTCATGTAGTATAACCATGCCAATAATCTAATCTATAGTAACAATAACCAACCAAGGCGTAGTCTCCAACCCAATGGGATAATTCCCTTTTCTTTTTACACCTCAACCTATGATTCATTATCCTTATGTTTCCCTGACACAACCTCAGTAAGATATGTCATACACTCCCTCTACTTCCTCTTAGATTCCCTATAACTTAGGAGGTATCCCCTAAACTAATCCCCCTCTAGACCTCATTAAAATGCTAATAGACAAGATGTCTAATCTAGAGACATCCATTTTTGGTTTAAAGAATGTATTGTCTTATGGTCAGATATGCAATGAACCAATCCATTCTCCTATGCCTATTAACCCTTATCCAAGTCAATGGGAACTCCCTAAATTTACCTATTTCTAGAGTAAAGAGGACCCACAACAATACTTATGAGCATTTAGACATGCTTGTTATTTAGTAGGGCATAATGATGCATTACTACTTTTTACTTTCCCTATTTCTCTTTTAGATGTTACCTTAGATTGGTATATCTCTATACCTCAGCACTCCCTTTTCTAATTTACCCAACTTGCACAAATATTCCTAGACATTTCTCTATTAACATTTCTAAGGAGCTTTTTATAACATACCTTTATTCTATTAGACAATTTGATAATAAGACTATTGTAGATTTTGTCACTTTTTATAGAAGCTTGATCAATCAACTCTCCTTCTCCTTACCTCAACTTGATTTTATTGAGATTTTCTCAAGGGCATGTGCTAATCACATCTCATCCACACTCTAGGTATAAACTTTTTTAACATTTGATGAAGCTTTTACAATGGCACAAAAACTCGAGGTTTATGCTATAGATGAAGGCAAAGTCAAGTTGCATAGTAAGAATCCCAATACCAAGTCAAATGACTCTTCCTCCTCTAAAACTTATCCCTCTAACCAAAAGGCTAAAGTCTCTACCAATGTGATGTTCCTTAAGTCAGCCTCTTTGACAACCACAAACTAATCCAATTCTTTCACTTCTCAAAATATGACCAAGAAATTCCAACAATGGTATGAATAAAGACAATACACTCCCATTGGGGAATCATATACATCCATCTTGGAGAAACTATTACAACAAGGTGTCATAACCATTCCTCAAATTAAACCTCCTATATAGTTTCACCCTTCCCATCCTATCCCAACTTGGTACAAAGAAGATGAGTTTTACAGTTACCATTGAGTTAAAGGCCACAACTCTAGTAATTGAAAGACACTCAAGAACATTATTCAAGATATGCTTGATAGAGGTGATCTCATCTTGTATAATCCTATCTCACCTCCTAATCAAAGTATGGATGTGTTTAAACACCCTTTTCCTAACCATTCACCAAATCAAAATATTGTCTAGTCCAAAACTAACTCAGGTGATCATAATATCCATATAGTTAATATGGTCTTTCCTTTATCTTCAGTTCAACATCCCCCTCAATAGGAGACATATATTTCATCAACTTTTCCCCCACATTCAGTGGAATCTATTATTCCCATTCTTCCTCCTCACATAGAGGAACCTATTTCACCCATTCCACTCCCTTGAGAGGAAGATCATCCTTTACCACTCCTTTTTCCACTTGAAGAGCCTATAATGCCAATATTATTTACACCAATATTATTTATACTCTTACTTCTTGAATACTGCACCCTACCTATTCCTCAACCACATGTTGAAGGGAACATCATTCCTACATTATACCCTCTTGAGGAACCTTCTTCGCATACTTTTCCTCCACCTATAGAGATTGGTACCCCACCCACTTCACTATTATACCTAGAAGAGTACATATCATCTACTCCCATAATAGATGAGAGACCCATTGTGCCTACTCCAATTACACCACTCTTTACCCTTCTTTTACCTATGGAGGATCATACTTTACCCATGCCTTTCCCACATGTTGAGGGAGCCATAACACCTATGCTTTACCCTCTTGAGAAACCTGCTTTTCCTACCTCCCTTCCACCTATGGTAGACTAAGTCTCTTTTCTTATCTTTGTTGAAGAGGACCTCGTTATAGTTCTTTCTCATATTTGGCTTCAAGTAGTAGAGACTAATAATTTCCCTCTTTCCAAAATATTGTATCCTTATAAAAACACATCTGTAAGGCCTACGTGAACTTCATCAAAACCCTTCTCACATTTGGTGAAAAGTCTAAAATTTATTGACCATGCAACATTTTAGAACTGGCTTAAAACTACATATCCAACACAACAAATGTCAACCTTTACCACCAACTCCCTTACTACCCTTTACCCCAAGGTCACTGACAAATCTAGAACTTCTTCACCAGAATCACTTGAAGTTCAAATGTATATGTCAAAACCCTCATCCTTGTATGAATATGTTACATTAAAGTAGATTAGGCCCTTAGCTGTATGCCTTATTTCTAATTTAATTTATCCATAGGTGAAATTTAAAGGTGAAATAACATTTAAATCCTCAACCACAAGTCAGAGTTTCTCACCCTAAAATATAGAAGAATGTTAAGCCTCCTGGATCTCACTGATCCCTTCTTCAACCCTCAACTTTAACATCCATTTTGGGGCCACACCCTTCTACTTTAGTTGGAATATCATCTAACCAAGCCAAACAAAAGGTTAAGCTACCTCCACTCATACCTTTTCCATCTAGTAGGCCTCTCACATCTGATACTAAGAAAGTGATATCAAAACACATAATTCCACCATCACCAAACAAGACACCATGTAAAATTACCTTTTTAAAACCAAAAAAAAAGAAGGTATCCACTCTTGTTAGCAAAATATGTGTGAGCCCACTTGCATGCTCTCAAAGATTTTTCTTACATCAGCTATTGAAATCTTTGATAATAACTCTTCCTCCCATTAAGCCTTATAGTCCTCTTGGAATGAATCCATCTGAGTTTGATGATACACAAGTGTGTTTATATCATCATTCACCTAGACACAATACTGAGAATTGTAAAACCCTCACAACAGTTGTTTAGCAACACTTCAATGTTGAGACTCTCTTTGATGATACTACCATTAATTTTACTAATATTTCACCTTGGGTATCCACAATGCCTCATACTATTCCACCTAAATTCAAACCTAAATATGTCATCGTAACCCCTTTACCAGCTCCTTTATCAACTTTTGAAATCAACATAGTTAATGTGGCCACATGGTCACAAAACCAAAAATATAAAGCTAAGGAAAAGGTCACTACTCCTTGGACCCATCCCTTTACCAAAGACACTCCCCCTAATAATCCTAATATTTCCATCTTGGGTGTTCCTAAAACATCTTCAGACATTATTCAAATTTCAATGGTGAAACAACTTCACCAAACTCCTATGAAAATGTCTTTGTATCAGTTAGTCCAAAATTCATCCCATCACTATCAAGCTTTGATTAGTTATTTACAAGTTATTGAGGTACAATCAGATGATCCCCAACATCTTATAGCTTTGGTCATCTCCCTTAATTCTATCTCCCTAATTTCTTTCAATGATTTAGAGATTCCACTTCAACACCCTAAAGATTAGGATTCTACCCTTTTTATTACCACATATATTGATCAAACTCATATCAAGAGAGTTATGATTAATGGGGGAGCTAGTATTAATACTATTTCCACCCATGCCTATAAACAACTAGCCCTTCCTAACAATTGCATATCTCAAACTGATGCGATATTTTGTTCCTTTAACAATACTATAAATACTATGGTGGGCACTATTGTCTTACATATTCATGTAGTTCCCCACATAATTCTTGAGCTCTTCTATGTTTTGGAAGGATATTTCCAATATAGCATATTGCTTGGATGACCTTGGATATGTGCTATGGCATGTGCACCCTCAACTTTACACCACTATGTCAAGTTTGAACATGATGGATAGGTACATGTTATACCTGCTGACCCACCTCCACTTAAAACATGTAATATGACCTATAGTCCTAATAATGTTCTCATCCCATTGAAAACATCATCTTCCTTGCATGATGCTTCTAAAGCTTCCACAAGCCCCATTCCCATGATTACATAGATACTATCAACACAAATTCCTAACAAAGATCCCATAGAGGAGACCTTTCAACATTTGTCACTCAGCCAATAGCATTTTTTGATGCTTGACATGTTATATAATCCACAAGAGTATGGAATGCTTCATATGCACCCAAATTATGATCCCCATATTAAGATGGTCATCCCTTATGGCCCCCCAACCTTCAAACTAATTTCACATATGGGGGAATTGATCAAGCTCCCATCATCAACAATTTGTCTTCTTCACCACAACCATTTACTTGTGACTTATCTTCCTAAGTAACCCTAGATTTGTTCACAAATATCTCTATAGGTGTGCCTAAAAAGGATTTAGTTTAGGTCATTATGAACAAGGTGTCCATATGCCTATTGAATATCCTACTAGTAACACAATTGAAAATGCCAAAAAGAGGCATGGGGTGGGATATGATTAACCAAATAAACTCACTAAAACCTCCCATGAACAAATTTTTTAAGAACCAATCTCTCCTTCTCCACCATCACCTATATAATTAGAGGTATCTATACCTCCTAATTTTTTTAATAAATACCATCCATTTGGGGCCTCTCACCTATCTTCAGGGTAAAGAAACAAGGTCCCTTCCTCTCATTCATCCTAAAATAATTGATGAAGACTCTCCCACTATTAACACTATCCAATGTCAATATGATGATGTAATTCTCACCTACATAGGTGCAAATGATTCCTATATCCAATTATCACTCCCATCTAAAACACAAGCTATGTTAAATGAATCAACTATTGGCATCAACCTGCCCTCCCACAATAACCCTCGTATCCTTAAGATTGGCCAATCTTTAGATTCTTCTAAGAAAGTTTATTATTCCACATTTCTTAATGACCATAGCCAAGCCTTTGCTTGGTGTTTCAATGACATGCCTGGTATTGACCCCTCTATCATCACCCATAACATTGTCACCAATTGAGATGATAAACTCATTAAGTAGAAGATTCATAAAATGTATCCTCATATTTCTCTCCCTATCAAAGAAGAAATCCAACACCTCCTTTTTGTTAACTTTATCCAACCTATCAACTACCTACAATGGATTTCCAATATTGTTCCTATCACAAGAGCAACTAGGGGAATCCACATTTGTACTAACTATTGTGATTTTAATCTCACCTATCCAAAAGATGATTTACCATTGCCTAGTTTGACCAACTTATTGATCTAATGGTCGGCCATGAGATTCCATCACTTATAGACAAATTCTCTAGATATAATCAAATCCTATTTTCTCTTGAGAATCAACACAAGACAACCTTTATTACCCCATGGGGGACTTTTTGTTATCGGGTCATGCCTTTTGGATTGAAAAATGTTGGTGCAACTTAGAATTGCACTATGACCTACATTTTCCATTATCTCCTACACCAAATTATGGAAGATTACATGGATGACTTACTTAGCAAGTCTAAACTTCATCAAGAACACTTGACAATTCTCAAAACCATATTCACTCATCTCATCCAATATAATGTTTGACTAAAACCAAAGAAATAATTATTTGGTGTTTTTTTTGGTAAAATATTAGGTTTTATCATTTATCTCCATGGTATTGAGCTCAATCTTACTAAAGTTAGAGCAATCCTAGAAATGCCTCCACCTACTAATATCAAACAATTATGTAGCCTATAAGGCAAGCTTTAGTCCATTCACTGCTTCATTTCCCATTTGTCAAATTTTTTCCAACCCTTTCACCATATCCTCAAAAAGGATGTCTCCTTCAATTAGAGTATAGATTTCTAGGAAGCCTCTGATGAACTTAAAAAATATCTCCTTTGCCCACCAGTGCTTGTTACACCTACAAAAAATCAGCCTTTCTACTTATACATCTCCACAATAGACCATTCTCTAGGTGCTCTAATTGCACATCGAGATGACCAACATCAAGAGTAGGTGGTTTATTACATAATTAACACACTTATTGATTATGAGACTCGATATACCCACACTCAAAAACTTTGCATTTCATTGGTGTTTTTCACCTCTAAGCTTCACCATTATCCCCTAAATCACAAAACCTATGTGGTCACCCATATTGATCCCCTAAAATACATGCATTCCAAACCATATCACAACTAATATATAGCTTGGTGGTTCATGCTTCTTGTTGAATTCAATGTAGATTTCATTCAATAAAATTTTATTAAAGGGAAAATAATGATTGATCAGTTATTTGTTTCCCCTTTACTTGACAATCAACCTTCAGATCTTGAATTCCCTGATGAATCTATTGTAATGCTCTCCATAGATGATATCTCCTATCAAATTATGATGTTTTTTGATGGATATAAATGCCAACATGGTGGGGTTGTAGGGGTTATTCTTATTCCTTCAGATGGTGAGCCTATGCCTTTGTCATTTAAACTAGATTTTGAATGCACTAATAATATGGCTGAATATGAGGCTTTGATTCTAGGGCTTCAAAAACTCTCTTCTTGAGTATCAAATACATAACCATTTTTAGTGATTCTTAGCTAATGATTAACCAACTTAATGGTTCTTACCTATGCAAAAACAAAATTTTGCCATGATATAAACATTGTTTAGATACACTCTTGGTATCATTTGACTCTTATCTATTGCAAAATCTTCATCAATCTACAAACAAGTTTGCTAACATGATGGCTTCACTTACTTCACACATAACCTCTTTATCCTCTAATTCAAGAATTTATGTCATTGTGCATCATTTAACATTACCCTCTTATATCTCAGCTAACATCCTCTTTATTGTAAATGTAACAACCAACCCACAAGACTTATGGTACAAAAAAATCATGGATTATATTTCCTTCTTTATTACTCCTAATCTCTCCAATAATGGGAAATGGGTCTTCATAAAACATGTCACTCATTACATTATACTTTGGGGACTTCTCTACAAGAAAAGTTTTGATGGTCTTTTACTTAGATGCATAACTAGTATTGAGACTCCCTTTGCTATTAAGGAAGTCCATGATGGGATTTATGGTGGAAATTTCAATGGTCACATAGTTACCAAACATATCCTTCAATTTAGCTATTATTGGCCCACACTTCATCAAGACTATGTTGATTATGTTCAACATTGTGTCAAGTGTCAAAAACATGCTAACCTCCTTCATGTTCCTAGTCATGCATTATAAATCACCAAAAACTTTTGGCCCTTCTCCCAATGGGGCTTAGATATAATCAAAGAGAATAACCCTCATTCATCACTCTATCATCATTCTATCATTACCACCACTAAATATTTCACCAAGTGGATCAAGGCCATCCCTCTCATCTCCACTAAAGCTAAAAAAATGGTTGACTTCATTAACCAACACATCATCTATTGTTTTGGTTTCCCTCACAAGATTATAAAAAATAATGGCATATCAAACATGATTATAACAAAAACCTCAAAGAGCAAGATTTAAATATAGGATATCTCATCTTAAAATGAAATCAACATGTGATGAATATGGAGAGAAGAAAATGGGGTAAGTTTGATCCTAATTGGCTTGGACCTTATATCATAACTCACAAGTATGGCTCAGGAACTTATCATTTGTATTCTCTTAAGGAAGGCCAAAACTTGAGCATTTAAATGCCTTACACCTATGACCATTCTTTTGTTAAACAAGCATCACTTTACTTCATGTTTAACTTGAGCTCATCCCTTTAACATTCCTATTACATTCATTTCCCTTCCTCTTCACCCTTACTCCTATACACTTAGTTAACTTACACAATGGTATGATTTTGTCCTCATAGTGAAAAAATCCTAAGCCTCTATAGTCTTGTCCATGACTAAAAGCAAAAAAAATGGAATATTTGAAATAGTTATAAAATCTCAAGTCATGATTTTCAATGTAGACTACTCCCTTAAAGGACAACTATGTAACTTCTCTTTACTACTATCAATAGACTACTCCTTTGAAGGATAGCTATTTAAAATTAAAAATAAATGCTTAGACCACTCCCTTGAAGGATGGATAAGTCAAGATTTTTTCTCAAAGGGAAAAATAAATGCAAAGGGATCCCCATAGCTTTACATGACCTTACCCCATACAAAATCCCATTGTAGGCTTTCCACATTGATCAGCTTACACACAAAAAAAAAGCTTTAAGTCATGGACTTTCCTATATTAGCTCTTGATTCACCCACAAAAGGGACATATCATTTTTACTTGGTAGGTTATGCTACCTAAACCTTTTTTACTCATTTTACCCTTTTCCCCTCATACTCTTTCAAAGGACTATGAAGCTCACTTAACACAAGGTAAACATGATGCTTCTCTAACAAACACAATGGTTCAAAGATACAAGGCATGAAAGAGGCTCTTTTTCTTTAACTTATTTATGTTCTAAATTATGGTCTTTTCCAATGCACAAGAATTCTTCCTCTTTATTTTCCCATCCCCATCACATGTCGATATCTCTATTTGAGATGAAGAAACAATGTCATACCAACACTAACATAACTAATCTATTTATTTTATGCATACACCATCACAAATATGGAAAAATGCTAAAATAAACTAACATAACCAATCTATTCATTTTAAGCATACACCATTACAAATATGGAAAAATGCTAAGATGAAAATAACTAATCAACTATGAATATACCATCACATAAATGGGAAAGGCTAGTTTAACTCAAATAACATGATCAAATTTAACATCCAAATTAACATAGCATATCATAATCATCATCTATATCATCATCATAATCATAAGAAATTCATCTCAAATAAACACATGGAAAAAAATGAACATCTCATATATATAATATGTGATCAAAGTACATGTTCATCATCTACATCATCATAAAATCATATCTCTCTCTCAAAATGTACATCTTGCATCTTCAGCTTGTAGGCCGGTATACATGTAACATATATAATCAAAACTAGCAACCTCTGACACTTAGGGTCCTCAAGGCTCTCTGTGTGGTCATGAGGAAGTAGTGTCATCACCACTCTTTGCCTATTTACATCTACATGAGCTAGAAGTTATCACACATGACATTAACCTCTCCTACTCTCTAAACTTTGAATATCTCTGTATCTATGGGAATTCTTTAATCACCCTCTCATAATAGGCAATCTCATCTAGGGCATCAAATATCTCACCATAGATACAGTCTATAGAGGACCCATAGCACTTGATGATGTCGTAGCCTATACTAGTCCCTATTGTGGTGGTGGAGGAGGAGTAGCCTAGATTTCTACTCTTATATTATCTCTTTCTACTATCATTATAGTCATCTAACCCTGTAAAACAATCACCTAGCCCTATAGAGACCCAATCTAATCCTACAACATCACCACATACCCTTGTAAGGTTAAAACTTATGCTTGGGCTATCTCTCAAGCTTGTACTACTACATCTCAATCTTGCACTAGTATATCTTAGGCATGTAGCACTATATCCCTCTCTCTAACTAACCCTTATAAATTTGGTGGTGGCCTCTTAACCTCCACTACCAAATGTAACCTACCCACCAGATGTATAAGATTTTGTACACCTTGGGTCCCCAACACCTGGCCCTATTAATAGCTCCTCAAAATATATCCCATCTATCTCTTAGGTAAATGATAGGGGTGCCTCTATGTCATCCTACCTATATTGAGGGTAGGTAGGTGGAATATCTTGTAGTATCCCAAACTACTTCTTGACCCATGCCATGAATATCAGCTCTAACTCACCATCCTATCTTCCCGTGACCCATAGTGAACTCTATAACCCAACAAGCTACTCTACATACCCTCTAAAAATTAGGTATGTCAGATACTATCTCCACAAAATATTTGTAGAGATCAAGCCCTTGATCATGCACCTATAGTAAGTAATGTTTCACACCATGCCATCCACCCGAGTCTATGCCATCCCCTCTCTTCATCATCTAAAACCAACCCTAAAGATAGCTAGGATAGTGGTAGGTAAGCTCAGTGGTCATGTCACTATGATGTCCTCATACTCATAATAGTGTAATAGATGATTGACACATAAACGGTATCATCATCATGGCCTCAAACCCCACAACTCTCTATATAATTGTGCTAAAAATACTAGATCCCAGGCAAAAATAGTCTACTACTCAACCATCTGTGAAATCACACCTATCAAATAAATTATAAATATCCCTCTATTTACATATGGTAATGCATACACCATGATCCTTATCATCATCAAGATGCTCAAATATTGTTTCTCCTCATCAGCCATATATAATGGTTTGTATGTAAAACTTGTAGAGTGGTAAGTCACCTCACTAACATGCTCTCCATATAAAGCAACCATCTATATATCATGATCCTCTCTTGAGAATGCAAAGATCTCCTCACCATATATTGGTAGCTATATCATCCTATACACATCCTCTTGCATCATTGTCAACTCTTTGGTCAGTAGATGGAAAGTGTTGGTGGTATGATCCCACCTCTCAATCAATGCTATCATTAGAGACACATCTTGGCAACTTGATAGTACCATCACACTCCTCCTAATCCTATGGACACCATATGATCCCACTCATCTAGAGTGATGTCCTTCCTCATACATGATAATAGCCTTAGTAAATGATCTTGTAGTATCAGCTTCATCCTCACATGCATTCATACACATAAACAACTTAGGTCACATACCTTTTAATCTACTCTATCACTACCTTTTTCCCTTCCCACTAGGAGAACTACATTGGTCTAAGTCCCTAAACCAGGCTATGTAGGTGGCACTTAGATGCATAGGGTCTTCTAAGGTTAGCTCGGCCATATACCCACCTCACTAAATACCCTAGGCTTCACTACCTCTTTTTCTTTACCCTAGGCTTAACTACCTCTTTCTCTCTACCCTAGGCTTCATTGCCTCTTTTTCTCTACCCTAGGCTTCATTGCCTCTTTTTCTCTACCCTAAGCTTAACTGCCTCTCTCTTTCTACCCTAGGCCTACCTACCTATCCCAACTCTAGTCCTCACAACCTATATTCTTGACTTTTGACACTATGATCTAGCTATTAAGCCTTAGACCTCTCGATCTATCTCAACTTACCCTTTTCCCTAAACACACATTTTTAGATATTTTTCCTAGGTTCTAAGAGAAATACATTGGCCTAAGGCCTTAAACTGGGCAATATAGGTAGTATTCAGACAACATGGGGTCTTTTGAGGCTAGCTCAACCATTAGGCTAGTTGAATACTTTCACTGAAGATCCAAAACTCACCCTTTCTCCTATTTTGTTACTTTTCAATAGTCACCAATGTTAGCATTAATGTTGACATCAATGATTTATTAGCCTACATAATGGATGACATCAATAGAAAACTACTAATTTTAGTGCCATGTTCACCGATGTTAGTCTACTTTACCGATGTCAATGACTGGTTCAACCCTAGTGCCGAACAACCCAAATATAACCTTACCCATTTCCCCTAAAAACTTACCCACAAAACCCCCTTACTTATCCTACAACTACCCTAACCTAATTTATACCCCTTCACTAACATTTTCCACACCCCCACCTCTCATTTAGCCTAAAAATTACAAATACCAAATCAAACTAAAGTAGGCTCTTACCTCATCTCTTCATCTCCTCTTAGCTGGTACCACTAGCTCTTATGGTTGTGCATCTCCCATTGGATCCCCTCCTTGAGCTTCCATCTCAAATCACTCTCAATCTCTATTTCTTCTCTCTAATCACAACATTTCAAATGAGTTTGGTCAGCTACCAAAACCCCTTTTTGTCAGGTTGGTTGACCGCTGACATCAGCATTCTTAACCTAATATATCGATGTTAGTGCTTATACCTATTGACATTGGTAATGTTTCCTTAAGTTTACTGATGTTGACACTTTTTATTACCGATATCAGCAAATGAAACCAATGTTGACACTATTCTTATAATTTTTTTACCAACCAAGCACTCATAACTTTTCAAACTTTACCCATACACTGGGGCAACTGGAGATCACATATATCTCCCCAAACCATGATAAAATGACATTGAAGATCACTTAAATCTTCACCCATGAAGACTTTACTTGGAGATCATGAATACTTCCTCACTCATTGACCCTTTTACAACACCCTTGCATTGCTTATCCTAATCACTTATGTTATTCTACTATAGTTGGATATTATGCACATGCATGTATATTAGGTTTTTTGGATGGGAACCACACTTGTCTTGTCACCCTCAACCCTTTTATGTTTCTCAAGGGCACTTCCTACCTCAGATACTTGGGACATATTAACCCTTAGAGATACAACTTTGATTGTTTTGACCTATCATCTATCACTTACAAGCTATACTTTGGTTACTTATATCTAAGTCATCCTTAACCTGATATATTCTTGGCTTTGATGACTATATCTCATTGTAGTATACGCATATGGAGTGATACTTAATTCTCTACTATTAACATAATTACGTTTTTATCAAACCAGTACCTGAATCTAATTTTTCCTCCATTGATTCTCATTTTGAGGGGGGGTCCCTCATCTAATACTTGGAGCATCTAACTCTTATTTTTATCTTGCAATATGTCAATACAAATTACAAGACAAAAATGGGAAAATGTAGATACCAAAATTATGTCACACACATGCATAACACCCTATGTCAAACCCCCCTTAAGCCCATTTTAATAATAATAATTAATCTTCCTAACCCATACTTTTGCCCCTCACATATTTAATTAATTTAAAATACTTAATTAAGTTAATTAAAAACCCATGTTTCCACCTTACTTGGCCACCTTGCCCTATGACTAATTCTCACCTGATGAGTCACCTCAAGACCTGGTCCCCTCATCCTAACTATCTAAGACTTATTCCTACTTCCAAACTAAATTCCTAAACAACTACTTCCTTCTTAACCTCTTATTTTTACTATTTTATAACAAGTGTCACACTTTGCATGAACAACAACAAAAAATAGGCCAAAAATAATAAGTTTTACCTATTCTAGGACCGTCAACATCGATCAACCCATGGTCGATGTCGGTGGGATTGCTAATGTCGATAATATAAACCAAGCCCCAACCTAAAGTTTAGGTCAGTAAAAATTAAGAAAATTGATTCTTATGACATCCAAGCTCTCAACATTCTATTTTTGACATTTTAGATTACAATCACCTTGCATAAGTCAATCACAATCAGTAATTGAGCTCTTGAGGACCAACAGCACCCACTTGTTCTATCTATTCATGCATTCAAGTTTAGATTCTCTACTAGGGGCCATCAACCTAGCACGTATCATTTAGTGACCACCAAAGTTAAGTACATCACTTATACTATAGGTCATTTAAACATTTATTTTGCTATTCTTATTTATATCTACTATGCATTACTCTACACACTTTTGACCATGCCCCATGAAGGAGGTACAAAGCTTCATCACATGTTTCCCCTTAACCTGACAATACCAAACCTTTGACCAAACCTACCCAAGCCATAATCTCTCTCTCATAACTCTCCTAACCTCATTAACCTAATCCAAGCCATTTCTTAAACTCAAAAAAACCTTCTGTAAGATCTTAGACAATTATTGTCCCTATCGACCTCGGCAACCTAACTGACATCAGTAACCTCACTACTGACCTTGGTAGTATAACTGATATCAATCATTCCCCTATCAATTCTAGTGACTATGGAGTCACTAACCTCTTTAAAACCTACCTAGATAACTTCTAAAATACAAATAGAATACCTCACATGTACCCTATCAATCTCTGTTGCATATAAGTTGTTAATAATGGTAATCTTATCTCTTTTTCACTCTCTTTACCTTTTTTCAATTATTTATTATTTTTTTATCTCTCAAAAGTGGATTTTCATCTCTAGGGAAGTTTTATACTTCCTAGAACAAGCATGTAGCTTGGCAACCCACTCATTTATCTACTAACAAACATCTTGTGGTAGTGCTTTCTTACTTGTAGATAGTCCTCCCCAGCCAAAGAGGAGTGCTCACAATGTCTGGATACAACACAAAAATAAAATATAAGTTCATTCTATTCACTTATCCCCATCCCTCCTTCTATTTTCCTTTAGACATAAAATAGACAAAATTTAGAGAAACAAGTTAGTAAATGGCATTCTCTTTAGAATTAAAATTGGTCATAACTTATTTTTCTTGAATCAAGAGAACAAACAATACGATAAGGTCAAGGATATATTGCTTAGTTTGATCCTTAGAATTTAAAATTGAAATGAAATTTCTAAAATTTTCATGAGTATTTAATTGAATGATAAAAGAAATAAATTGATATTGAATCAAATTACAATTGTATCCATCTAACAGAGCCCTAATGTTTTTAGTTTTAGAAATAAAATTCACAAGTTTCTCATCACCTTTCATAGGTATAGTTATCAATTAAAGGATTAACTTAATAATATTTAAGATATGAGTTCCATCATGCATGGTTTTGAGGATTTTTTAAGCATCACTAAGATTCTCCTGATTATCGATGTAAAAAAGGAATTCATCCTTAACACTCTGCAATATAATGGACATAGCTTCTTGCAATTTTTATTGAAATGCATTGATAAGCTCAATGTCACATGTTGTCTAGAAGGGGATTTTTAAGTCCTAAAAATAATATTTCACAACTTATAGGATATAAATTTATCTTTAACATGAATTTTCCATATATTATAGTTATTTTCATTAAGTATTTGAGATTTATCTAAGGAAAAATGAGGTGAAGCCATAGCTTCCCTTTATATAGGATAGTTTAAAAAATACTTAAAATAAAACCTTTTAGTGTGAATTTTAACTCAATTTCATATTATGACAAATTTTAAAGTGTAAACATAAAATAATTGTTTAATTTAATTCTAGAAAAATAAAAAAATATATAAAAGATTGTGATAAAATAAGGTGGCATAAGTGTTGTAAAAATACAATGTAAGAACAATTTTAAAAAAATAACCTTTTTAATGAGTTTTTATACTTTTTTTGTAAAATAAATTAAATCACAACTACAACTATATTTAATTACATAATTTAGATATCAAATAATGAAAAAACGTGATTTAGAATTGCACTAAATTAGGTGTCAAAAGAGTCACACTTGGAATGACCACCTAGACACTATTGTTTAAAAAGTTATAAAATTAAGAGTAGGTGGTTTCAAAATAGAAAATGTACCATGTAGATATGTTTAGAAAGTGTTGATTGACTAGTTATACAGCTATATTTGATACAAATATTCACTAGGTCAAAAGTCAAAACAAGTTTGACAGGTCAAATAGGGTTTTAGATGCATGAAACATTGGCACATAAACCAAAAAATAGAATTCAATTTAAATTAGATTTATAATTTTGATTTGACCAAGTTAAAAATATAAATTTAGAAGGTTTGGAACTTGGGGCGTCTTTAATTATAAGTTCTAGCAAAAGAAAGCTTACCAACTCATCTAAAAGACTAGTTAAGTTTTAACATGCACTAATTGATATTTATCCATTTTTTTAATAATAAAATAATATAAATAAATATTTAATGTGCATGTAAAATGACTAGTAAATAACAATTACTTTTATTTTAACTTTTAGAGTAAAAAACTAAACAAATAAAGTGGGGACCACATGTCTACATAGAAAATTTGAAGTTTAATAAAAAATATTTAATAAATAATTTCTAAAACTATGTAACAAAATATACATAATTAGAGCTTCATAATGGATCCCCTGTGGAATTTAGTAGCTTAAATATTTGTCCACAAACCTCTATTTGTTTTAAAATTTTCGCAACCCTACTAATTTTGGAAGATGAAGTCACTTCAATCTTCAAAAACTCATTTTTGACTCAGAATTTTGATGTTGGAATTTGTCAGGCTACTCATGGTGCCCAGATGAGATTAAAAAAGTCTATAATTTGAATGAAATATCTAAGTGACCTTAAACATAGTCTATGGGGGTTAAAACACTTACAAATCACCCTATAAACCTTAGGAATAGATAAAATATTATCTAAGATCATTTTTGAACGAATTGTTTCCTCACATGGGAGTATTAACCAATACAATAACACTTATGGGAAGAAAAAAATTAGCCAAATAAGTGATTTTCAGAGTCTACAAAGGCTTTAAACTACCAAATCTAATTGGTTTCTCCCTTCCAGACCATAGAGAGTCAAAGAAATATGCAAGAAATACTATTTTTTAAATTGTATACCTCTCATAGGTTGAGATAAATAAAAAAATTATTTGATAAAACTTTACACATGGCCTATATATTCCAACAAAAAACTCTTTCCAATCACCCAATCATCCCATGGATCTGATTCCATGATAAAATCAACAAAATATAAAATATATATGAAATATAATGTTGGATCTAGATGAATAAATGATGGTACATAGAACACAATCATTTAAATTAGGAAAACCTCCAAGAGGTATAAAATCCACAAGTGATATTCAATGATTGAAAAACAATAATAACCCACAATACAAATTATTCTACTTTCTCACTTCTTCACAAAATGGCCTTCACAAAAACTTTTGTCACCCAAGATATGGAAAATCATCGAGATATATGAATAATAGGGTTAAACCCTATTTTATAGTAAAAATTGAATGGAGGTAACTATTGTAAAAAATGGATCCAACCATCCAAAGAACATTTAAAATACTTATAATAAATTAAATAATAATGTTTTATTTTTACTAATAGATAATAAATAATTTATGTTTTACTATTTATTTACACAAGATTTTTAATCCATGTTAATAAATAATAAATCATTATTATTTAATTACCTAAAATGTACTAAGGGTCTTTATAATTACACTACTTAGACATTAAATTTTCTAACATTTTATGGACTACCATTAAGCCAATCTCCTATAGTAGTTAGTTCTGTGATCTAGAAATTTGACTCAAGAGAGGATGGTTAGTATGGTGTTAGTTCCAAAATGAAAATAAAATGAAATAAACACACTAATAGCATAACATATCTAGTCTTAGACACTAGAGAGAGCTTAGTAACAAAAACAAATGATAAACACAACTAAAAATCAAGGAATCAAACATAATAATTCATTCACCTTCTTTAGATGCTCTAAATGCCTTTATAGTAATGGCTTGCTCAGCTTGTGCTCATAAAGTCCTTGGCAATGGAAGCTTGGCTACTTCCATCTCTCCTTGGCACCTTTGGCTTATGGCTTGGCTTAGATTGGAATAAATTTGGCATTATAACTTTACATAATCAATTCCTTGAAGATATTTGAGCATAATAACTTTACACCAAAAAAAACTTAGAAATGATGTTGTGAGGCCTCATATTTATAGATTTTTAGATTTGATCAGAATCAACCTCAACCATCCATTTCAAGATTGAGATGTGTGGTTGAGGATTAATTCAATTTTTGGAATTAAGTTTGTAATTATCCTCATCATGACATTGGAAGAAGGGTCAATTAAGAGGCATGGAGGGCATCATGGAAGGCATTGATGAGGCATGGGTGGAATGAATCCTAATATTTGTGGCATTTATGGACTAAAGATATCTTCTTAAGAAATAAGGTCACTTGATGATGCAGATATTCAATATTAATTTCCAAAACAAATTATTCAACAAGTTTCCATGGAATTTTTTATGATGCTTTGATTTGGGTTAATTGTCTCTTAATCATGATTAAGCACATTATGCACAAATTACCCAAATTGATTAGAATGCCTTGTTATTGGTCTTAAATTTGACTGGATTGGAATTGGAAGTCCATGTTAGATGTGTTGGATGTGTATTCCCATTTAGGATGTTACCAACAACAAATAATAAAGGCGCATGTCTCATGTAAGCGTTTTGATAGGAAAGATCAATCTAGAGCACCAAGGTGAAAATTTGGCATTTTGACTCAAAATAAACTGATCAAAGTTAGCTAGTCCATAAATTGCATTGCCCCATTTAGGGATACCCTAGCCAAAATTGGCACTTGAATATGTTAGTTTCATATCATTAGCAAGTTTTAGTGTTTTGAGTCCAAATTGTGTATTTTGGGTGGAAATTGGCCAAAAGCCTGATTGGGGGTTATTGGTGGCTAGTTTTAGTTGTCTACAGATTCACCTTTAGAAGTTTGAGTTGATTAAATCACTCAATATTACCAAAATTATATGTTAGATTTTATTAAATCATCTAACCTCACTAGATATATATTGTGAGTTTATTAAATCACTCACTCTCACTAGATCATGCACATATTTGGGTTACACAATTGAGATGAAACAAGTTCAATGGACATGCTGAAACTCACCTCTATACCAAGGTTGGAGGCATGTGTCCTACAATTTCTATATATATGCACTTGTAGGCTCAAATGTGTCTTAGTATTAGATTAAATGTTTCATAATGAGTCATCATTTCAAATACAATTTCTAAAAGGAAATATGGCTGTATCAACACATAGGTGTACTCCTAACCTTGCTCTTTCTACTTTCAATCATTTCAAATTATTTCAATTTAATATTTCATACATTAATTATATACTATAACATGCTCTTGGTTTTAGGTTAGTCACCATCAAATCACTCAATTTGGGCTCACACAATGGCAAGGTGTGAATACACACCTAGGAATGCCTTTCTTTCATTTAACCTAGAAATTTAATTACTCGATTAAGGGGGCTTAGTTATAGACATGCCCAATTTTTAATGGATTATTTTCACTATATTTTTGTGCCTAAATTTTCTATCTCTTAGTCCAACCATTGTTATTTTGATGACCATACCTTATATAATATGTAAAAATATCTAAACCTGATTACCATCCTTCACTTCTAGCCCATTCCAAATTACACCTACATGAGCACAGTAAACTAGTTAAGTATTATTATTTCTTATTTATTACAATATTTATCATTAGTTGTAATTTACTATTTTTATAAAATATCAGTTTTATAAATTAAGAATATTATTTATCTAATTTTTCTATTTGATTGATTTGCTCATTAGGTTAGTTCACCATCCTTATATAAAAGCTAATCTATCACTCCTTAACCCTAGATATACACAATATCTAAATTTAGGGTTAAACAATAAGTAATACGGTGTGCATAAATAATAGAATTAATTTGAGGTGTATTACTAGCTAGAGTCATATATGTATGAATATGAGTTCTATTATTCATATGTTTTCACTACTTTATAGGAGTAACCTCAAGTATAGTTTCTTTGTTCCTAATTCTTTATTGTGTGTTTTGAAACTTTAGTAACAAAGGCTCTAAAAATATAGGACTTTAATTTATAGTATATTTAAATTTAGAAATAGTTGAAACCCTATGTTTTTCAACATCATAACCATTATGGGGATGATCATAAGTCTCATAATCACTACCATCTTCTTAAGCAAAAATATAAGGAACTTTGTTAGCTATGGTTTTTCCATGGGAACCAACATGAATATAAGGAATAACTCTATTATCATCCATGATTAAATGCAAATAATCCAACTAGAATCTAAAAATTCAATATATAATAAGAGGATCAAACCCTAAGAAACCTCTAAAGATGGAAACAATAAAAGCATATAGGTGTAGGCACCAAATTATAAAGTGGATGAAATCTAAAAGCAATATAGCTAGGAAGAAAGAGATAGGGCTTGATCAAAAATTAAAAATCAAAAAGGAAGATATGAAATTAAAAATTATAATTGAAATCCTAAGGTGAAAATTCAAGAAGGAATAGGTGTTCAATTAATGGAAGGGTTCACCAAAAAATTAACAAAATTTCACACAAGGGAAAATATCTAAGCATAAATACTAAAATTATTACACAACACAAATCTTTAAAAATATAATAAATATAGTCACACACACATATCTAAAATGTGTTAAAATAAACAATATAACTTTTGAAATTGGGCTAACATTATTGAAATAGAAAACCTAATCCATGGCTTATTGGTACATTTTCAAAAGATATCATAATTACAAAACATGATATAAATAGAAAGAAAAAAAAACTCTAAAATTATTTTTTGATTTGAGAATTTTTAAAAATAAATTAATTCGACCTCTGATCTATGACCAAAAAACCCATCCTAAAAAAATTGGCACTTAATTTGTTATTAATGAATATGTCCTACAAAGTTTTAAAATCTAAATTTTTTATTTGTTCACCTCTACTTTTCACACCTTCATGTACTTTTAGTTACATGAACATGTAGAAGTAATGTATGATTTGATGTTGTCTTTCCATTTAAACTACTTCACCATATTAGAGGGAAAATATAAAGGAAGATGTAGTTGATTCAGGAAATTATGTTTCTTTACATATTTTTCATGTTATAATCAGACCCCACATAATGCTTGTGTAATGTAAATGGAATATCAAATAAGGAATTTGATTTCATTTTCAATAGTAAATGATGATGCAATCACATAGAACCCCTAGTTTGGTAAAGAGTAAGAAAGATTTAATATTCCATAAACATATATAAGATGTGATCAATGAAAATCAGCCTTGGAGAAGTAAATGAATAAATAAATAGATTTGCCTTTGAAAATAGTGAATGTCCAACTTAGAGTATCATGGAGAGATGACTTGGTAGTATATATAGTGCTATAAAAGACACACCTACATATGGTGATAATAAAAGGATAATCTACTTGCAAGTTAAGAAAATTGTTTGCATGTAATAACTAGGACATATAAAAATACATTGAAATAGAATTTTGGAAATTATTAAAACATTTGGGGTCATATGAAGGCAAAAAAATAGTTGATTTATATGTTCTTAATTATTTTAAATTTAATGGATAGGTTATTATTGGCTAAAATTGAACATAAGATTCGATATATGAGGGAAACATATGTTAATGGATGTTATTATGGGGTCTAACATATTGGAATATGTACCAAAATTATCCAAATGTGTGCAATAGACCAAATGTGATAAAACATGGGAAAGACACTAAGGATAAGGGTATTTTAAAAAAGGTATGTCTACATAGTATGTATGTATGTGATGCATGTTTTTATTAAAGTATCAAATTAAATAATTGAAGTTTGTACCTTGACTTGATTAGTGAAGGATAGATGAATCTGAAATGATCGAGATGAGGCTCCATTCACATTGGTTTTAAAATATAATATACCTATCAATAATGGCTAGTTTCCAACATGTATTCAAATTATAATCAATTTAATGTGATTATATAAATTTTGAAAAATAAAATTGAAATGTTTAAAAACATAATTGAAATTTTGAAAAACATAATTGAAATAGGATCATAGCAATAGATACACATGTTTGTATGTGCATCAAATGTCACTAAAACTTGAAAAACTAAAACTAGAAATAAAAACTTAAGAACTTCCAAATGTTTTTTATTAATTCATCTTTCTCAATTTAGCTCAATTCTACTCAATTTTTAAAAAATATTCTATTTGGAAATACCTTGATGCATTCCCTTCCTTTTTATATATAAAAGCATACTTTTATTTATAAAAAAACAT
The DNA here is from genome assembly GCA_037957365.1 of Torreya grandis. NCBI lineage: Eukaryota > Viridiplantae > Streptophyta > Pinopsida > Cupressales > Taxaceae > Torreya > Torreya grandis. Next base: position 663,824 of record JARHVA010007103.1, on the reverse strand, counting down.
AATAATATAATACTAATCATATAAAAATAGGTGGAAAATATCATGCCCTAGAATGTACATCACATCGAGCTAAAGAAAGCCTCAAAAAAACAAACTTACATCAATAAAACACCAAAAATAAAGAGTTTATGGATTGAATAAACCTATTATTGAAATCATTAATCTCCAAAAAAATAGCTAAAATTAACATGGGATGTAAAATTATATCCAAAGCATTATTAAATTCTTAAAAATTGTATAAACACATATGAAAATCAAATATATCATCATGTAAGTCATTTATTTACTTTTTGATAAATTAAATCTAAATAATATAAAACTATTGAATATTTAGATTCTATCAAATAGGACATGAACCATACAAATATAAATGTAAAAGAGAGAGTGATATCTCAATTACTAAATTTAGAATTGAAAAATAAGAGATAAGAGATATACTTAGATAATTTCTTATTTATATTACTCATTGGATTTGTCATAGTCTCAAAAAATGGTTTGTACTAGCTTTATAACTATTCAAATTAGGAAACAAGGCCTCAAAACTTGTGTGGATGTTGTAAGTGAAGCTCAACCCATATAGAAACTAGTAGTGTCTCTCTTGAAGTTTTAGCTCTATGCCACTTTAAATCACTATGTCTACACATGTAGATGATTTTTTGGTGTGTTTTATCTCGATCCTTGTCACTGATACTTGATTTTATTCTCTTTGATTTCAAAACCTTAATTGCACTTTCAACTTAAAATGGGTTATAAAGATGGGTTTGAAATCTAAAACCACTCTTCAATGAGTTATTGATAATTTCATACATTCTAATACTTTTACAAGGTCTCAAACTACATGTAGTTTTCCCACCTAGGTATGTGTGTGCACCATCATGATCATTCTAGAATGCAATACAATGTTTGGATTTTGACACTTGACAGCATGCAACCTTGATCTTGATTTTGTGTTCAAACTTATCTCTAAGGTTGATCATTTGATATTTTTTTGGATATGTATTCCTTTTTTATAATGTCTCAAGAGAGTGTTAATGGATTTATCAATATTGATAGGACTTTCTATGATGAGTGCTAGATAATGACCAAGTGATTATGACATTGGGATTGATTTGTTTTTATACATGACTCTTTTATATTACCCATTATGAATGACATGTAAAACATGTCTACTCCAACCTAATGGATATGTTTCAATTTTAAAATTATTCATCGATGGTTTCTAGACACTAGTTGTAGGGGAAACCACCTGTAATAAACAACACCTATTTGACTATTAACACTAATATCCTGGTAGTGAAAATTAGTGATATAAGATATGAAGATAATCTTATTATGATTATGGATTGTTCTTGTATATAAAAATGTGATCTTAAATATGTATATTAGTAATTTGGGTTAGCTAATACAATGGGTGGTATACATATAGGGGAAACTATGCATAAGATTCAAAAGTGTACACACAATTCCAAGTATGTCAATATATGTCAAAAATGATGTTTCCAATTATCTAATACCAAATTTATATGTCTAAAAATTCAATCTTTTAATATATTATAAAAAATTATATATTAAAATGATAAAATAATAAATTTGGTACCTTTGACTCACCATACTTGATGTTGACAAGTACTCCCCAAATGTCTTATTTTATCCATGTAAAAACTTTAAGGAAACATGTATAGATCAATGTCCACTAAGGATAAAAAATAAATATTATATATAATTTAGTTAATTTTAATTGAAAATTGAATTAATAGATAAACTTGAGGGTATGTGAACTGAGCTACCATTAATTCAACTCTTTTGGATAATTCCATGGGGTGATTATGGCCCAAGGAGATGCAACTACTAAAACCTGATTTGAGGAGTATAAATGCTTCAACCCCCATTAGAGGATAAATTATAGAAGTGAGAGATGGATAAACTTCAACTTCACTTCTTTAAATATCATTATAGCTCTTTTTTGGAACCCTAAAAGAGGTTTGTATATAAATTCAAACTCTGAAAGAACCACTACAAATGGAATTTAGATCCAAATTACTTATGTAGTACCAAAATTCCCCATTAATACACAATATATAAATAGAAAAGTGTTAAAATTAATAATATTCATACCCCAAATATGATCCATATATGCCTCAAAGTGATATAAATTTTCCATAATGTGTATTTTGAATATGTTTGGTTTAATAAGTTTACTTAATCTAACCCTTATAATATGTCTTAAAAAATCCATAGAATATCCCAAATATTGCTCAAAATAATGTATAATACCATAAATATGCCTCACATATGTCTCAATATGTCTAATATACTCAATAGGTCCCTTATAAATCACATGATGTGATCCAAAGTGTGAACTATTTAACTGTCATGGCCTAAATATCTAATACAAGCCAACTATATGCACCCCTTATTTCTGAGGGATTAAGCATGTGAATCGCTCATATCAAAACAAGATTTATGCACATCATTTGTTATATATAAATATATAATCATGTAAATTATATATACAAACATGATGATATATATCATCATAAAAAAAATTATCATTCAAGCACATATGAAACAAGTAATCTAAGGCAATGGGCATACAAGTGTAATATCAATTAGATATAACAATTATCCATGCATTAATAAGTAATGTAGTAAATGGATTTTATAAAACATGGCATCACACACAAAAATATGCATGATATAAATCATGATATCAAGCTAATAAATAGTCACATATGCATACAAACATACATATAAATGTGCACACAATATCATGATCTTGAAGCACACAATCACTTAATACACGAATAGAATTTGACTTTAATTTAACTTGACATAAACATGACATGGACTATAGTATTCTCTAAAATAATTAATGCATGATGTGATAAGACATAATTAATACATTCATATAATCAAATATTATAACACACATCAATTATCACACAATGGAATAATCATTAACATCAAATATGCATGGATCAAATAATGTTATTCCACATAATTAATCAATGTCATCATCCAATATATCAAAACACAATATTCATAATTAATAACACCTTATAAATTATAATCAAGAGGAAGTCATTTATAATAGTCTATTATTATCAATGGATAAATATTTAAATGTATAACCTAATAAGGGTATGAATATGCCCCTAGTGTAGGCATGCCCCCAATGTAAAAAGGTATCACTTATGTGTAATGCATGGCATGCATCTATATGTCTAGGTATCATATGTAACATATTTTTCCTACATCCCACTCATGTATACCATGAAAATCATGTGTGTAGAAAATTTAATATGTAAATCACTATATATATGATAAATAACATCAATCAATTATGCATAGGTTTTGAAATTGAATTTTTTAAATATTTAAAAAAAATGTGTGTGTGTGTGTGTGTGTGTGTGTGTGTGTGTGTTTCTCTCTCTCTCTCTCTCTCTGTGTGTGTGTGTGTGTGTGTGTGTGTGTGTGTGTGTGTGTGTGTGTGTGTGTGTGTGTGTGTGTGTGTGTGTGTGTGTGTGTGTGTGTGTGTGTTGAATATTTTGAATTTAATCACACATTTATCTAATCAACCAAGATGAGATGCAAAGTTTAGAAATTAGAATATAAGGTATCCAAAGAATATATAGCATATATAAACACACGATGTGCACCAATTGTGATATAAAATTATTCTTGAATAAGTGAAGGAAAGTAACATTCCCCCACTATATATGTGAAGAATAAATTCATGTCTCATAGAAGTATGTGGAGATAGAAAGGTTAGTGCCCCTAATGGGAAATTATTGGTGTATATGCATGTAATAATAAATAGGCATATAATGTATGTGATCATTTTATCTCAATGTATGACATAATAATAACAAGCATAGATATTCAATATAGAAGGGTGAGAAAGTGGTGTGTTATAAGGAATATGCACAAGGATTAGACTGTTATAGAATATGCTTCATCGCAGGATAGATAGCTTGAATGTTTAGTTAATATAAAAAATAAAAAGGCAAGAGATAGTGAGAACATCATAACCAAATAAAACCCAAGGATTATAATAATGGTCAATATAAAATCATATGTACACATGTATGTCAAGATAGAATAATAGATTAAAAAAAGTAGTCAATTCTAGAGATGGTCATCAAGCAAGCAAACATCAAGAAGATACATCCAATGAATTATGTCTATGTTAACCAATGATCCAATCAAATGTATATTAATATGTATTTCCTATATAATATACCTAATAATTTATATAAACTATATCATATTAACTTTTTACTTTATGACAACTCAATATATCTAGCTCACAAGTAAGTGAATTATATGGATATACATATGACACTAAAATCATAGGTATAATTATGATTGTATCAGTGTTATATATTTGTTGTGATATTGCTTGGTTTAATGAACATATTTATAGTTTACCCATGATAATAACTAGATATTTTGTTTTATACATGTCATAACCATCATCATCCACTAATTTAGATATGTTACTTTATTCATCTTTTGTATTTGTAGTTAGATATGTATAACTAACTACACCATATTTTGGAATAGTTTTATTGGAATTCATTTTCTCTTAAATATATTCCCCATCATCAGTATCATGTTCATGATTATATGGTATAATTATATTCCTTATAGGATGGCCTTATTTATTATATTATATGCATGAACTATAATATGTGGGTTCATCCTTGGAAACCATGTTTATAACATTAGTCTTCTTAGGTACATAATCCTTATTTAATTCCATAATATATTCATCTTTCTTATGAAATTTTTATATAGGTAACTCTTTTTTTATTAGTTAGATAATGGGAAATAAAACCACAATTTTAGCGATTTTATCAATATTAAAATGTGTGCTTGAATTCAGATAGATGTATCCAATCTAAGGCCACCAATATAAATATAAATAATATATTTTATTATAAGTTTCAAATCACAACACTTGTTCATGGAATCTATATGAACTATATAATAATAAAAATATTTTTTTTAACCTTTTCACATGTCGAGGAGGAGGTAGTATGATTAAAAAAATTCAAATCATGCTTCTAATAGTTTCACTTGGATATGTATTAATCTTATGACAATTTTGTGATTAATTAGTCATAGATTATTATTTTTATTAACCCATGTTGAATATGAAATATTTTTGAGATGCATAGGTTTTGAATGGGGACTTAGGGATGTAATTTATAGTAGCATTCTTTAGATTTTTGGCATGTGCAACCTTATTTTCAAGTGGCATGACCATAAGAGAAAAAAAGGAATTTTTTGAAACTTTTATGTGGAATGCATCATAGTAATCATCATATGTGAAACAATGATGACACTCTAAATAGGTTCATTCAAGGTTTGATACTTATTTTGGATAACTTCACTAGACACATGACTTCATATGGATTGGGAATATCTATATTTTTAATCACAAACCCCAAACATTTTAGATTTAATATTCATGCAAAATTATACAAGACTATGCATCTGAACTCTTATTATTGTGATAACATAGACCTCCATATCCAATATAATACTTAGGAAAATAATTGGGGAGGGATGGTCACTATCACTATCATCTTTAGTTATATTTCAAATATATTTAACCCATTTCATTGTAAACATATTATATATTTTAGGAAGGAATCATGGAATCATACTTTGAATTACAAAATATAAATTATTAGCATCTATAATGGCTATGTTAGGGTCTATTAATGTGATTAATATAAAAATAATAAATTAGATATGAAATTCAAGAGAAATATAAAACCCTAAGAGTGAAAGATGAACCCTGAATGTAAAAAATAACTAAGTTTTGTTGTAGTCAAAATAGTGATTGAGTTTGTGAATATGTAAAGGGTGTAACATCAATTGTACTTGTTTTTTTTAATTGAATTGGAAAATAAGAATAGTCATGGAGATATAGGAAGGTTACGCAATAGATGATCTTCAATAATTTAAATTTTTACTTGGGCAAGAAAACTAGAACTATCATGTGAACACTACCTAGTTGCCTAAAGGTAAGTTTTTGGGTTATAATGCTCTCACTGTAGTCAATGTGGCCCCACATTACTCCACTAACAATATTGGCATGGTGTATAAAGGACCGAAATAGTTAGATTTCAGCTAGAGTTAGGTAGACAAGATCAACTCTACTTAGGAAAATAATGACCCACGCTCCACCAAATTATCTTGGGTAGATAAGGTAAAAGGAAAAATTTTAGTGGGCCAGAACATTTTGAATTTCTATATTTTCATATAAGTAGAGAACAACAAGGTTTTTATCCCTATTTTATACCATGTGGTGTAACAGGCTCACATAAAACTAGCCAAATCCATCCTAGCCAAGGTGAATAGTTTCTAGCCAAATATTGACTCTTTTTGTAGCTTGACTAAACCAAGGTGGAAACCCAAAAGACACCTAGAGCTGGTCTCTTTGGATAATTTTTTATTCTTGGTAATTTTTTTATTACAAGAGGATTGTATTAAGGTTCTCTCTGAAGGGCCATGGCTCATAGGCAAAGCAAGCATTTCTATCATGAGGTGGAAGGCTAGGTTAAATCTGAATAGCACTACCATGGATGATGTTATAATATGGGTCTTCCTTAATAAAATCCCTTTGTAATATTGGAACTTTAATTTTATCATAAGTATCACCAAGTCTTTAAGGAAACCCATTACCAATGACCTGATTACAATCTCCCACTAAATAATGATTGTAGCTCATGTGCATGTTTTTCTACTTACAAACAAGCCCCTAATGCATAAGATCAAAATTAAGTCAAAATATGATGAATGGATTCAAATCATATAGTATGAGAATAATTCAATCATCTACTTACATTGAAATGTTCTGATCTATATGCTAAGGGACTATCCTAAGAAATGTTAGGTCACTACCACCCCTAGGCACACATGGAATAGGAAGGTGGTACTAAGGAAGGATAAACAATCTAAAAAACCTCTCAAAATTGGTTCTCCTAGAGCTTCTCCAAGCATTCCATTGACCAAATACATGAAAGGTGTTCCTTGTAATAACTCCTTTGATCCTCTTGATTTCTTTGTTGACTTGTTATCCTTGAATAGGAAGGTCCCCTCAAGTGACTCTCCCCATACCCCTTACCCCTAGCATTCCTCTACCCCCTACTCCCCCCTATCCTCCTCCTCCCTCCTATCCTCACACCAAGATCTTATCACCCCTCCCCTTAGTGATTTTGGCATTACCCCCCTTGCCCTTCTCCTCTCCCCTTATAAACTTGGTCCATCTACTCATCCCCCATATTTTAACCCTAGGTACCCCCTCTCCCCCCCTTTTCCTCCTATAGTCCCTTCTCATTTCCCCTCCTTCTCACTCTTTGGGTTTTCTCCATTCATCTAAGCCTACCTCAGCATCTAGGTCAGCTTAAGATCTCATTCAAAAATATCCCCTCTTTGATAACTTGGACTATGTTAGTTTTACCCTTCCTAAGGATACACATCTTTCTCCTTTGTGAAAGTATTCAGATCACAACAAACATTAGGGACAATGTTTCGATACTAAATATACTCTTTGGGGTTTTCTCTCAAATGAATGGTTTACCACAAACTCCAAAATTAGAAAAGGGAGAAAAAATATAACATTCAAGTCACCCCAAAACTAGTGGGTAGGTCACCCAAAATGGTTATAAGGAATTTATAAATGGATAAAGAGTTTTCAAAGGGTTCCCAATAAAACCTTAAAATCCAACGAGATAAGAAATGAAAATATTATCTTAGAATGTCACGGGTTTAAACAACCCTAGGAAACAAAGGACCCTTTGTAATATTATTAAAAGAGTTGACCCAACTATTTTTATTATATAGGAAACCAAAATATCTAAAACTAATCTAAGATCATGTGTTGTGAAATTTTGGAGAAATGCCCATGTTTTAGCTTTAGATTCTAAAGGCACCTCTGGAGGTCTAGCTATTTTTTGGAACCTAGAGGACCTTGGAGGAAACCTTTTATAGAAGAAAAATGACCATATTTCTATCATGTTTAAGGACTTATATAGAAACTATGGATGGATCCTTTCCAATGTCTATGCCCAAATTTTAAATCTGTTAGAAATAATTTATGAGAAAGCTTGTTGACCTTCTGAAGGACCTGTAATAGTTAGAATTGGATTTTTTTTAGGGACTTCAATACCCCATTACCCATAGAGATAAAAAAAAATGGGGTCATACTGATTTCATAAAAAGTATGATGGAATTCAATGACTTCATTACAAATGTAGGTTTAGTGGATGTGGATCTAAATAGTAACCCATTCACATGGTCCAATAGAATAATGGGTGAAATTTTGATCTAGGTTTCACTTAATAGATTTCTAATTTCCTTAAACTAAGATATCCACTTCTCCAACAAGCTCTCTTCCCTTCCCAGAATTGGGTTAGATCACAACCCTTTGGTTTTTGAAGAAGATAAAATCTTGAAACCTAAATGCAATCCCTTTAGATTTGAAAGCATGTGGATAGATCATCCTAATCTAATGGAATCCTTAAGGGAATGGTGTAAATAACCATTCTTGGGTTCAAACATGTTTATTCTAACTAAAAAACTAAGTTTCCTCAAAATAAAGTTGAAAATTGGAATATAGATGTATTTGATGACATCTTGTAAAAAAGGGTATTGGATGTGAAACTATCAAAAATTGAAGACTTATGTGCTATGGACAATAAAAATGAAAATATTCATTATAGGGGAAAATAAATTATGTGTCAATTCCATAAACTCAAAGCAATGGAAGAATTTTATTGGAGATAAAAATCCAGGTACACCTAGATGAAGGAGGGGGATAGGAATACAAAGTTTTTCCATCATTCAGCAATGAGACAGGAATATTAATAGAATTTTTCAATTGTAAATGGAAAATGGGTCTATTATTAGATATGATGAAGAGATCTCCTACCATATAATTACCCTTTTTTTAAACCTCCTCATAGAAGGTCACCTAGATGAATAACTTGTGGCTAACACACTAAATAACTTTGACAAATTTATCTCTGACATAGATAATGCTTCCCTCTCTAAAGTCCCTTCTAAAGAGACAAAAAGTGTGGTCTTCATGATGGAATTATTCAAATCGCTATAACTTGATGGCTTCCCCCCATTTATATTCCAAACATTATGGGACATAGTTCACACTGCAGTTGAGGTGGCTAATATAGAATTATTCCAATCCAAAACCATCCTCAGATAAATTAATAACACTTTTTTAGTATTGATCCTTAAAAAATAGGATGAAAATAATGTACAAGACTTTTATCTTATTATCCTTTGCAATACCATGTACAAAATCTACTCTTCAATTTTGGTAAATAAAATGTAACATCTTCTAGATAAAGTCATTGGGGAGCAATAATGTACTTTAATGACTGGTAGACAAATAACATTTTTTATCATCTTGGTTCATGAATCCATCCACTCCATCTCTAAGTCCTCAAGGTAAGGAATGTTCCTTAAGCTGGACATGATTAAAGCTTATGATCAAGTCTCATAATTCTTCCTTATGTTGATTCTAGAAAGGCTATAATTTAATCAAGACATAAGAAAGATCATCTAAAATTGTATAGCCACTCCTAAATTTTATGTTGTCATAAATGATATTCCAAAAGTTTTCTTCCCTAATTCTAGAGGACTAAGGCAAGGAGACCCCCTCTCTCCATACATCTTCACCATTATATCAAAAATGTTGGGAATGAGTTTACTGAAGGCATGTACTCAGGGACTAATTAAAGGAATTTTAGTGGCACTCAACATCGATCCTATCATGCATGAATAGTTTTTATATGATACCATTATCCTAGGGGAATCTTCCATGGAGGAAGACAAATAGTTGAAACTCATCTTAAAAAATTATGAAGCTATTTCAATGTAGTGCATCAATTTTTGTAAAATCTCTCTATTTTTCATTAACACTCCTCTCACTTAGTAAAAAAGAATTGATAGAACTTTGGAATGCCAGTTGGGAAAAATTGTGGCAAGTAATTTGGGCATTTTAGTTTTTAAAGGAAAAATGGATTTTGAGATTTAGAACCCCCTCATTGATCAAATTTAGAGGAAGATTTCAAGGTGGAAGAGACACCTTCTAACATAGGCAGGGAAATACCAATTTCTCATATCCTTGATCAAGAGTATCCCCTTATACCAAATGTCTATTTTTAGGATACCCTCCAAGGTGGTTGCTAAAATTTAAAAAAAAAATAAAAAGAGTTTCTCATGGAAAGTCACTAAATACAAATTTAGGTACAAATTCATCTCTTGGTAAAAATCCAATCTTCAAAAATAAAATAAAGGACTGGGTCTTAAAAGCATAAAATCTATGAATAAGGCCCTATTGTCAAAAATGGGATGGAGACTCATGAAAGAAGACAATAAATGGGAAAGAGTTATCAAATCCAAATACCTAAAAGGGATAGAAGCATATAAATTTATGTGAGAAGAGTCTCCTAAGTATATATCCACATTCTGGAAAGCCATCATTAGTTGTAAGGATCTTCTAATTAAAGGCAATAAATGGAAAATTGGAAATAGAGAGAAAATTGATTTTTGGGAAGATGCCTCATTATCCACTACCCCCCGTTCCTCACAATAGCCTTGGGATAATTTATATAGGGAATTCAAACAAATATGGGGCTTAAAATTCAAAAATTATTGGGTGGTGATTAAAGGATCAAAAAATTTCAAACTACTCCCCATTGAAGGGCACCCAACTAAAAAAGTGTAGGCAATCCAGACTCTTAACTCCTCTATCAATCAGATCCACATTCCTACATTCTTGAAACAAAATAAATTTATATGGGTTGTTAAAGATACTAGTATGTACTTTATTTCATTATGACATACCATTAATACTAACCTAGAAAGTGAATGGAACTCCTGGAAAGATCTATGGATAAAACATCTGACTCTCAAAGTAAATTTCTTCTTTTGGTTAGTGGCTCATGATAAGATCCCGATAGTGGATAACCTATATAAAAGAGGACTAATAGTCCCCATTAGATTCCCATTATGTATAAAATTATAGGACTCAATTCACCACCTATTCTCAATTTTCCCCTTCAATTCAACATTATTTCATTAGATGTTGAATAAATTCAACATGTTTTGGGTAAAACTGAATAGTGTGTTTGATCTCATAAAGCAATGGAAACCATCCTAAAATCTCATGTCCATAGAATTCTTGTGGTATTTAACTCTCCCAAACTAGTTTCTATGTGTGTGGAAATATTGTAATGATATCCTCTTCTCAAATAAAAGGTACTGACCTAAAGGGGCCTTTCTCCATTTCTACTAGGCTATCATCAAAAATTGGAAATTTTTTCCTCCCATGGACAAAAACCCAGGACCTACTTCAACACAACTAATCTTTAGCAACTAGAACATGGATCATAAATTAAGTTCCCCCTCCAAAGCTCTTATCCATGAATAGATAAAATGGAAGGCTCCACTAAAGTCTTGGCTAAATTTAACTTTGATGGGGCTTCTAAAGGAAACTTGGGACCTACAGGTGGTGGAGGAGTCATAAGAGATTCAAAAGGAATGTTGATTACTACATATGTGGAGAATTTGGTAACCTAAACAAATCATATTACTAAACCCAAGGTGGCATATTGGGGCATCCAACTAGCCTACAACCTTAAAATAGAAATAATCATTATGGAGGATGACTCATTATACATACTAAATGCTCTACATGGAAAATTAATCCCCTCCCACACAATAAAATATAACATGCATGATGCCAAAAAACATTTGATGGGAATGACATAAGTCCAAATTGTGCACACATATCATGAAGGTAATGGTGTGGTAAATTTGGTTGCTAACATAAGAGTAAAACTCCCTCTTTTAACCAACTATCATGAAGAAGGCCACATCCATGATAGCATCTAACTGGCTATATGGAATAAAATTATAATGGGCTAAGAGGTATATCAAGCTAACACATGTGCAAACATCTCTCATCAAGATATGGTATTTTTAAATTATGAATTACCATTATGAAAGAGTGAGGTGGATTTATTTCCTAAGGATGAAGGCAACATGATTCCTAAGCTTATTTTAAACCATTCAAACTAGTCTATTCCAAAACCTCCTAAACATTTGTAGCCTACCTCTTATTCTGAGGTGTGTGGATTAAATAAATTCTAGAAAAAATTATAATGAGGGGATTATGGAACCAATTCTATAGATTATCAAGCATGATGTTGATGTTGTAATGGATTTCTCACTGGATGAAATAAGCATATGGTGGTGATGTAGGGAATTAAGATTGAAGTCATAGACTAATTTATAGGTGAGGTCATGGGCATGATGTGTGAAGGGGAAAAGGCTTATCAATACTAGACTATAAATTAATAACTCCTCCAGTGTTTATTTCATATGAATGAGTTCATAAAAATGGATAAGAAGGGTTTCCCCCAAGCTGATCTCTCACAGCAATGGTTGGAGGTTTACCTCTAGGTGATGAGATACCAAACTCTTGAGGGTAAGTATACTTTAATTTTATCCCACCATTTATTTTTATTAAACCATTTATAGGGTTATAAGATTATCCTACCATTTTACCTTTTAAATTCTTTAGAATGCATAACCCTTACCCACCAAGTTGATGAATCCAACCCCATATTGCATCAAGGACTTATATTGTTGTTGGTTAAACATGATCAAACATTACAAGGGAGGGAGGTCCCCTTGGGGGAATCCTCCACCAAGGAGAACACCCTAGAGGAATACCTCACCTTAGGATCCTACTGTGCCTCTATTAGTACACCCCAAGCTAGCCTATCCAAAACCCCCACTAATGAATTATAACTAGAGATGTTTGTCCTTAAGCCCAAACTAGTTTTTATAGATGAGGGAACATCCAAATAGGTCATTAAGAAGGTTAATTTCCTCTTATTTTAAGAAATGAAAAACAATAAGAGTAGTTAGATAGTTTCAATAATAAGGTGCAAGAAGTCAGATTAAACCTAGCTAGTCTCATTCAAGAATGGAATGCCATGACTATTCAATATTTTGTCAATTCCAAAATAGTGAACTAGACCCATATTAATTATCCACTCAAGATGATGGAGACACCCAACCTAATATCCCTAGTTTGACCCCTATCAATAAAACCCTTCTACATGTATAGGGATAGAAAAAGCCACATATGATCCTCCCTAGAGATAAGGATGAAGAACTTAGCAATAGGATGAGTTCCAAAGTTTACAAGATAAAAGAGGGGAGTAATTGAAAAGATATTTGAAGATGATAAGGATCCATTTGAGGTTCCCCCCTCTTAATCTATTTTTTATTTTTATTTTTTTGCCTCAAGGTAATCTAGTTTTTTATTGTTTTTTATTGTTCAGCCATGGAGGCCTGATACTTTTTTATATAACACTTTTATGGTTCCTAGATCCTTGTAAAACCAAGTTGTTTACCTGATCAAATATAAAAAATAGTGATTGAGTTCACTATAATGTCTTATTGACTTTGTGATTAATGAAATATAAATAATATATAACTATTGAATATATAAATTCTATAAAATATGACATAAACCATAAAAAATTGAATGTAAAATATAGATTGATATTTCACTTACTAAATTTATAATTGACAAAGTGATGGGGTAAGATATGCATTTATCTAATTTCTAGTTTTTATCTCTCACTAGATTCATCATAGTCTCTAAAAAATATTATGTATTAGCTTTGTAACTTTTCATATTAGGAGATGAACTTAAGACCTATGTGGACATTTTTAGTGAAGCTCAAAACCCTATGTAATCTATTACTATGTAGGCTCCATTAGTCCTATCCTTGTTAATTTTTAAATTTTATGCCACCTTAAAATGTTGTAGATGCACATATGTATGATTCTATGTTTGAATTTTATTTCAGTCCTACGCAATGATCATTGATTTAATTCTCTTTGATTTGAAAACATTAATTAAAATTTCAACATAATATGGAACTTGAAAAAAATAGAAATATGGTTTTAACAACCCCAACCACTTCCTGGTAAGTGATTGAGTATCACCTATGTTTTATCACTCTAAAGATGGATCAAAGTAGTTTTCCTACGTAGATGTATGTGTCTACCATCATGATCATGATAGAATGCAATGCAATGCTTGGTTTATGACACTTTGTGCTCAGACTTGGATATGATGTTACTCCTTTGAAAGGTTTTTGGATATGTATGACTTTGTGTTAATGTCTCAAGATAGTGTCAATGCATTTATTAATATTGATAGGACTTTCCAAGATGAGTTCAGTATAGTAACCAATTTATTTTTACCTTAGGCTTGATTTGTATTTATATATGACTCTTTGATATTTACCAAAATGATTGACTTATGAAATGTGTCTAGGTTGACCTAATATAAATTATGTTTCAACTTTAAAAGTAGTTTATGAGGGTTTTTTTAACACTACCGAAAAAATCATACACGTGGTAAATGAAACTATCCAAATATATTTGGTACTATCATGGGAGTGAAAATAAGTGATTTGGGATATGGTGATAGCCTAATTAGGATTAGGGATAATTTTTTCACATACTAGCATGATCCTAAATATTTATATTAGTAAATTAGGCTAACCATTAAAATATGTGGGTAGATAAATACAAGAAAGTATGCATGAGAGTCAAATGTGTACACACAAGTCAAAGTATGTGAAGATAAGTCAAAATTGATGTTTCTAACAATCTAATACAAAATTTATGTGGCTGCAATAATATTGATAGTAAGATAGATAGACAAACAATATATACAAATGTAACCACATAATAAAGCTAATATAGAATAAGTCTAATGGTTAATAAGGTGAAAAGGCACATGCCCTAATGTAAACTATGTATGCATCATAAGTATGTATCATATTAATATCATGAGGAAGGATTATGGGTATGACTCCCCCAAAGGCATGGTGAGGTAGGGGCCATAGTGTGCCCCAAATTTAATAACATATGACATAACATAGGAAAGATAACATCATACAAATTTTAATGGAATGGTAGCATGATCCCAATATAAAATAAAAAATATGGAAAAGTGATATGCCCTAATGTAGCAAGGATGCCCCTAAGAGGGAAAGATATTGCAATGGTAATGAAATTTCTTAGATGATTCACAAAAATAGAATTATATATCACATAATTAAGAACATAATAAGCATATCCAAAAAATAATTGGCTAAAGAGTAGAATACATGAATATTATGACTGAGCCACTTCGAGGGACAACCTCTACAAAATTTTAATAAGAATAAAATTCAAAATATGATGATAAGTTACTAACCACTACCTCCTATATATATATACTACTTAGCCATGGTTATTTCATAGGCCTATCATACTAAGAACATTAAGAAATTTAATAAGGTAATATGAAGGTATGTAAGCCATAATTCGGCCATACGTTCAAAGATGCACTATAGGTTAAAGTTGTAGCATGCCCTTCCCCTTAAAAATAATATTATCCTCAATGTTGAATCAAACTAGGATTTTCTTAGGAATGCTTCATCTTCCTTTGTTTCATCTTCAAAATGTAATTTCTTCCATTTCATCAAATACTCTTTAATCTCTCTAGTCCTCAGTTGTTTAGTACACATGTGAAGGACCTATTTAGGATCTATAATTACTCAAAATTATTCATCCAATTCTATTAAATTAATATGAATGTAAATTCCATGTATAGTTACCTTATTTATGTAAGACAAATGGAAAATTAGATGTATGTGAAAGACTGGGGGTAATTATAGTTTGTAAACCATATTACCAATTTATGCATGATTTGATAAGGGCCATAATACTTAGGTGACAGATTATTATCAGTTTTTCTACTTAAAATACATCTTCTTATATGGATGAAAATTCACAAATACCTAATCACCTATGTCAAAATTCCTCTCACTATGGTGTTGATATACTTGTTATTTCATTTTATTTTATGCCATTGATAAATTTCCTGGCAAACTCACTAGTACCTCCTATTGATGGTGAATATGTTCCTCAATAGGCTTGAACCTTTGGATGCAACATAAAGGAGGAAGTGATAGATGGGTTTTGATACCCATACAATTCCACAAAGAGAGACATTTTTGAAGAAGTGTGAAAATAAGTTTTATACCACCATTTGTAATTCATAGCTAATGAATCCATTTATCCTATTTGTTAAAAACAAAACAATGAATATGCCCTTTTAGACATTTGTTTACTACCTCTATTTTTCCATCAGATTGAGGATGATAGGATGAGATATGAACCAACTAGTTGCCCAAACATGAAAATAATTTTTTCCAAAAAATACTAGTAAATATAGGATCTTGATCATTTATAATGATCTTTTGAGTACCATGTAATTTATAAACTATATTAAAAAAATTAGAAGATATTATACTAGAAAAAAATGGTTACGATAAGGAACAAAAATGAGTATACTTAGTGAGTCGATCTGTAACTACCATGATAACATTTTTACCCTCAGATCATGGTAACCCAATAATGAAATCCATGAAAATATCCTCCCAATGTTGGCTAGGGATGGATTAAGGCTAAAAAAGACCTAGGATCTTAAAGGTTTCACCATTGTTCTATTGACATATCATGCATTTAGCCACATATTTTTGGACATCCCAATTGAGTCCTTCCCAAAAAAAATATTGATTGATTCTATGATATGTTTTTAAAAATCCTAAGTGACCTCCTAGTGGAGATGCATGATGTTTCGAAAGGATTTTGTTTTTGAGAAGAGTATGATTACAAAGGTATAATCTATCTTTATACCATAATGTTTTTCCCTTGCATATAATTTTTTTAGCTCCCATATAACCTTGATAAATATTTTGAATCAAATCATGGGTATTAATGTCATTCTCCCATTCTGATCTTGCTTCCTCTAGCCATTCTTCTTGCCAAATTGTCATTGCACATAACAATGCCTCAACTAAGTCATCTCTCTAAGATAGTGCATTTTCCACCACATTCTCTTTTATTTTATTATATATTATTTCAAAACCATAGATTAACATTTTTAATAACCCATTATTTTGTTAATCAAATGAAAATCATTATTCTAAAAAATATTTGAGGCTATCATGATCATTCTTTACCTAAAAGTGACAACCTATCATTTAACATCTCATTGACTTGACTGCATGTGTAATTGCCATCATCTCTTTCTCATAGATTGGTCTTAGCCTATTTTTTCCTTTATTTGGTGTATTTAAAATTCTAGTGGTTTGTCTTCTTTCATGAGTACAACTCCCATGCCATATCTAGATATGTCACACTCCACAATAATTCTTTTTCAAAAATCTAAAGTATCCAAACTAGAGTTGTGCACATAGCCATTTTCAACTGTTCAAATGCCTTGGTAGTTGAATCAATCCACTAAAAGAGTATTCAACAAAGAGGTGAGTGGAGATAAAATTCTAACATAATTTTTTATAAACTTATGATAGTAATCAAGTATCCCCATAAATCCTCAAAGGTTCTTAAGGGTCTTGGGAACCTACCACTCCATCAATGCTTGGATTTTTTAGGATTAACTTCACTCCATGTGAAAAAATATGACCCAAGTAATTGACCTCTTGGACACCAAAATCACATTTGGAAGGTTTTCCATAAATTTGATGTTGTTTTATAGCTAAAAGTACATGTTTCACATGCTTCAAATGGTCATCCCAATTTCTATTGTAGATGAGGATATCATCAAAAAACACTAATATAAAGTTTCTCAAAAATTGCCTAAAAATAGTAGTCATCAAACTCTAAAATATATATGGTGTATTTTTTAGGCCAAAAGGCATGACCATAAATTAATAATAGTCTTCATGAGTTCTAAAAGTTTTTTTAGGTATGTCCTCATTATAGATTCGAATATGATGATACCTAGAATGATTACCTAACTTGGTAAAATAAACAACACCCATGCAATTCATATATCAAATAATCAATTATTAGAATAGGAAACTTATAATTGATGGTGTACTTATTGAGTTATTTATAGTCTAGACATATCCTCCAAATAACATCCTTATTCTACACCATGACCATAAGGAAGGAGTATTTATTTTGACTGTGTCAGATGATTCTTGCCTCCAACATCTCATGTAACATATTTTCAATTTCACTTTTTTAGGAATAGGGTTACCTATAGGTTTTGATGTTGGGTTGTTTAATTCCCATAATAAGCCTAATGTCATGATCATACACACAAATTTGAGGAATTCCTTTTGGCATGTCACTAAAAACAACAAAATGGTCATCCATCACCCTTTACAAATTAAGATGTGTATATTCCTCGATTGGTTAAACCTCTATTTAAAAAAACATGCCAAAAATCCCTCGACACCTTTTCTGATAATCTTCATCATCTAATGGGAACTAACTAGTTGTGTATATTTAGTATGTAATCCATGCAGTTTAAAGGTCCTACCTTCTAAATGAAACCTTATAAATAGTTCCTATAAATTCATCTCAATAGTGCCAAAATTAGAGATCTATTACACTCTCAAAATAATGTTATCTCCTCCCATGGGAATAAAACACATAAGGGAAACTAACAAATAGTCTCCCATAGAAAGCTTAATTTTATGGCATTTTCCATAATAGTTGATGGTACCACCATCTAAAATCATGACCTAAAATTTAAAAGCTAGGTAAATAAAATGGTTCAAATGACTAACCAACTTAATACTTATGAATTTATGTGTACTCCCATAGGCAATTAACATAGTGAAACAACCCAAAAAAAAATTGGGAAAAGTTAACAGAGTACACAATAGAACTATGTAGAACCCACTACATAACTTATCATGCATGATAAAATCAACATAGTACTATGTAAGATGAGTAAGTAACCCATAAATGGATTAGGTCAATGAGATACTTATACAAAGATGACCATTAATAGAGGATTCTATAGAGAAATTGGTTTCCTAAAGGGTGAAACACCATTCGAGGGGTATTAGTATGAGAGCCCACACTAATAACCTTCAAACCTTAGAAGGCACTTAGTTTCCCCATTAAACCACCTAGGGATCCTCATCCTAATACAAAAATATGACAACCCTATATGGTTATGACTTGGAAACTCATGAGGTAATAAGGTTCACTCAAATCCTTGAATATCCTTAACCAAGTTACTAACCCAAGGTAAGATTTATCATGACAATGAGTCACCATACTAAATATTATTAATTATATCATCTTGATAAAATAAGGTACCATAATAGGTATAATAGGTCCTAAAAGGAAGACTAAGGTACTAACAAGCCAAGCCTTGGCTTATGCTAACCTTACAACATTTTAAGATCAACCAGTAGCTAACATCAATCCACTACCAAGGTGACCCAGCATAAGCCTATGAATATAGAACCTTATGATCTCATAAGTGAGGACCAGTTCAAGTCTTTCCCCATTAGATCATGATGCCATAATCCATAATCTTAGGGTTCATTTCACACATGCTCCATCACTTAGTGAATATCATCCTATCACATATGGCCCATTAAGAGGAAAATGGTTATTGTGGCATCAGATATCCAAAATCCTAATTGCCAACATGAACACTTGATATCCACCAAACCACATTGCATATGCATAAAAAGGTCATAACATCCTTAACAGTCCCACTATGCAATCAAAAATACATCCATATGAATTGTTACCTAATACGAGATGAACACCAATTGTTAAAATGGATCAACATTAATAATTCTACACTTTCAAATTTATGTTTATAATTTTCTGACCATAGTGTTCTCACATTAATAGTTCATTCCAACTCTTTAAATCAAGAACAATGAATGATTTAGATAAAAGATAAATGACTTATTTTAGTGACAATTAAAAAATTAGACTAATTATAATAACATAAATTAGGCCAACTATGGGTTATATTAATGAATAGTTAGTTGTCACATAATGCATTGGTTGTACATAGCCAACCATGCAATCCAAGGAGTAATTTTCCATTTTGAATTGTGTTGAGAATTAGACCATCAACTCATAATTCTAGTTAACAACCATTTATTATGATTGATCTCATATAACCCCAAGTTAAGAATAACCCATTAATTAACTCGCTAGTTGACTATGGCTTCATGTTTACACTACCATAATGAAATGCATTGCATAACATTAAATATTAGAAATGGTAGTATCATTTGACAAGGTCATCCATAAATTTGGATTCACAAATTAATGAGGGAATATAAAACATTGGAAATAGCATCATAAACAAGTTTCCACAAGGTCATTACATAGTGCATTTGCAATATAAATTTCCAGCACTAATTAGCATGATGTGGCTTTATTTACAACATGTACGTATACATAAATGAAGGAAATTTATACACTTAATTTATTAAGTAGTAAGTGTTCACAAGATTAAGAATACTATTATATATATATATATATATATATATATATATATATATATATATATATATATATATATATATAATCAAAATGTTTCAAGCACCCCACAACTAACCCACAAAAAAATGAATAGCATGATCTTCTCACATACATAATTTATTAGCTAAGGCTAAACAAGTAACATTAACACATATGTATAATTATTCCATCCATGGCTATGATATCCTTTAATTACAAACCACATGGGTAATCCTCCTCAAAATGAGGAAATCCAAATAACTTAACTTAACTATTCCCAATATAAAATCATTATAATATACAACTATAATAAAACATAATCAATCCTTAAATAAGAGTGTCATTCATAAGCATAAATGAAACATTGTTAAATACAAAGCTTGTTGCATACCAAAGACTATGCCACTGAGTATTATCGTCCCAATAGTAATAGTGATCTAAAAATTCAAACAACCCTCAAGGGATAATATTTTTAACACATGAAGATAAATACAACCCTGAAGGCATAAGCACAAGAAAACTATTGTGTTATCATACAAATATAAATGTTTGAATCAAACATTCAATATAATATATACCAACTACAATAATTTAATGTTACAATAAACTCAACCAATAACTTTATCACCCCAAAACCCTTCATGGGTTAATAATTGTTAATACAACACTTGAACAAGTGATAAAGATAAACAAAAAATCAAACTTCCTAAAAGAAGGGCCAACTTACATAACAATCCCTACACTAAAAGGGTGAAAATAGATGTGTTAACTTAAAGCTAGAAATGTGACTTTTCCTTCCAAGTAAATATTTTGAGAATCAAATTCTATTTTAATAACAATTTATACAAGGAAAAAAATCAACTAATTTAATTTTACATAAGTAAAGGTGGGCAGCCCAATATTACATATTGTTGTGATTAACCTTTTTACAAAAGAGCAATCATGAATGAACCATTACATGAAATTTCAAATAAATAGGGTAGTGCACACCCATGTAACTCATGTGAGACAAGATCAATAATGCTTATAACAAGTAGTAATATAATCTACATTAGCCAACTATACCCAACTCTTATCCAATCATAACTATCCTGATTACTATCTAAAAAATCTTGATTGATTCTATGATATGTTTTCAAAAATCCTAAGTGACCTCCTAGTGGAGATGTGTGATGTTCCGAAAGGATTTTATTTTTGAGGAGAGAATGATTACAAAGGTATAATTTATCTTTATAACATAATGTGTTCCCCTTCCATATAAACTTTTTAGCTTCCATAAAACCCTACTAAAGATTTTAAATCAAATCATGTGTATCACTGTCATTCTCCCATTATGATCTTGCTTCCTCTAGACAATCTTCTTGTCAAATTTTCATTGCATATAATAATGCCTCAACTAATTCATATCTCCAAGATAGTGTATTTACCACCACATTATCTTTTCTTTTATTATAGATTAATTTAAAATCATAACCTAACATTTTTAGTAACCCATTTTGTTGTTCTTCAGATGACAATCATTGTTCCAAAAAATATTTGAGGCTATCATGATTATTATTTACCTAAGACTAATGACCTATCATATAACATCTCCTTTGCTTGACTACATGCATAATAACCATCATCTCTTTATCATATATTGGTCTTAGCCTTTTTTTTTCCTTAAGTTGGTGGATTAAAAATGTTAGTGGTTTGCCTTCTTGTATGAGTATAACTCCCATGCCATATCTCGATATGTCACACTCCACAATAAATTTTTTTGAAAAATCTAGAGTATCCAAAACTAGATCTATGCACATAGCCATTTTCAAGTGTTCAAATGCCTTGGTAGATGAATCAGTCCACTATGAAGAATATTTCTTCAAAAAAGAGGTGAGTGGAGCTACAATGCTACCATAATTTTTGATAAACATGTGATAATACTTACTTATCCCAAAAAATCATCGAAGGTTCTTGAGGGTCTTTGGAACCTGCCATTCGATCATCACTTGGATTTTTTTAGGATCAACTTTCACTCCATGTGAAAAAAATTAACCTAAGTAATCCACCTTGTAGACACCAAAATCACATTTGTAAGGTTTGTCCTAAATTTGATGTTGTTCTAGAACTGAAATTACATGTTTCACATGCTTTAATGGTCATCCCAATTTTTGTTGTAGATGAGGATATCATCAAAAAACATTAATTCAAAGCTTCTAGAAAATGGCCTAAAAATATTATTCTTCAAACTCTAAAATGTATATGGTATATTTGTGAGGCCAAAAGGTATGACCATAAATTCATAATAGCCTTCATGAGTTCTAAAATTTTCTTTAGGTATGTCCTCTTTATGGATTCAAATTTGATGATACCTCGAATGAATGCCTAACTTGGTAAAATAAATAGCGCTCATGTAATTCATCTAGAAAATCTTCAATTAATAGAATATGAAATTTATCTTTGATGGTGTACTTATTGAGTCCTCTACACTATTAGAATATTTGTTTAGACTATGTCAGAGGATTCTTGCCTCTAACATCTCATGTAATATCTTTCTAATTTCACTCTTCTAGGCATAGGGTTACATGTAGGTTTTGATGTTGGGTGGTTTACTTACCATTATGAACGTAATATAATAAGTAGTCTCTCATAGAAATCTTAATGCTATGGCATTTTCTATAATATTTTATGGTACTATCCATCTGTAATCATGACCTAAAATTTCAAAGCTAGGTAAATCAAAAAGTTTAAATGAGTAGCCAACTTACTATTGATGAATTTATGTGTACTTCCATATTCAATTAACATAGTGAAACAACCACAAAAAAAAATTGGGAATTGCTAACAGAGTATATAATAGAACTACATGTAGAACCCACTACATAACTTATCATGCATGATGTAAGCAACATGGTACTACACAAGATGAGTAGGAAACCCATAAATCGATTGTTTTAATGAGACACTTAGACAAGGATAACCATCACTAGAAGATTCCATAGAGAAATGGGTTTCCTAAAGGGTGAAACACCATTTCAGGGGTATTAGTGTGCAGGCCCACACTAATAACTTTCAAACCTTAGAAGGTGCTTAGTTTCCTCATAAAATCACCTAGGGATCCCTAGCCTAATAAAATAATATGATAACGCTATATAGTTTTGATTTGGCATGTCATGAGGTAAGAAGGTTCACTCAAAACCTTAGATACCCTTAACTAGGTTATGGATCTAGGGTAATATTTATCATGACAGTGAGTCATCATACTAACTATTATTAATTATATCATCCTTATAAAATAAGGTACCATAATAGGTACAACATGTCATAAATTTAGGACCAAGGTACCAATATGCCAAGACTTGGTTTATGCCAACCTTAAAACATTTTAAGATCAACCAATAGTGAATATCAATCCACTACCAAGGTGACCCAACATAAGACTATGAATATATAACCTTATAATTGCATAAGTAAAGACCAATTTAGGTCTTTCCCCATTAGATCATGATGCCATGATTCATAATCTTAGGGTTTAATTCACCCATGATTCATCACTTAGTGAATTCCATCCTATCACATAGGGCCCAACAAGAGGAAAATAGTTATCGTGGCATCAGATATCTAAATTCTTAATTGCCAACATGAACACTTGACTTCCACCAAACCATAGTGCATATGCATAAAAATTTCATAGCATCCTTAATAGTCCCACTATGCAAGCATGAACACATATATATGAATTATTACCCAATATAATATGAACATGATTTTTTAAATGAGTCAACATTAATAATGTTACCCTGTCAAATTTTTGTTTATAATTTCTTGACCATAGTTTTCTTACACTAATAGTTCATTCCAACTCCTTAAATTAAGAACAATGAATGATTTATTCAAAATATCAATGGCTTATTTGAGTGACAATTCATCCATTAAGCTAATTACAATAAAATAACATAGGCCAACTATGGGTTATATTAATGAATACCTAATTGCCACATAATGCATTGGTTGTACATGGCCAACTATGCAATCCAAGTAATTTTCCATATAGAATCACATTGATCATTGGAGCATCAACTCATAATTTCAGTTAACAACCATTTAATATGATTGATCTCATATAACCCCAAGTTAATAATAACCCATTAATTAACTTGTCATTTGGCTATGGCTTCATGCTTACACTACCATAATGGAATACATTGCATCACATTCAATATTAGCAATGGTAGTATGATGTGACAAGGTCATCCATTAAGTTCAATTACGAAATTAATGTAGGAATATAAACTATTAGAAATATCATCATAAACAAGTTTCCACAAGGTCATAACATAGTGCATTTGAAATATAAATTTCTAGCACTAATTAGCATGATTTGGCTTTATTACATGTAAGTATACATATATGAAATGAATCTATACACTTAATTGCTTAAGTAATAAGTGTTCACAAGATTAAGAATGTTATTATATTTATAACTAGAATGTTTCAATCACCCCACAACTAACCAACTGAAAAGTGAATAGCATAATCTTTTCACATGCATAATCTATTAGTTGAGGCTAAATGAGTAACATTAACACATATGTATAATTATTCCAGCCATGGCTATGATAGCTTTTAATTACCAACCACATGGGCAACCCTCCTAAAAATGATGAAATTCTAATATATTAACTTAATCATTCCCAAGATTGAATCACTATAATATACAACTGTAATAAAACATAATCAATCCTTGAATAAGGATGTCATTCATAAGAAAAAATGAAACACTACCTAATACAAAGGTTGTTGCATACCAAAGATTACACCATCGAGTCTTATCATCCCAAGAGTAAGATTGATACAACAATTCAAACAACCCTCAAAGGCTAATAGTTTTAACACGTGAATATAAATACAATCCTAAAGGTGTAAGCACAAGGAAATCATTGTGATATCATAAAAATATAAATGTTTGAATTAGGAATTTGATATAATACATGACAACTATAATAATTTAACATTACAATAAACTCAACCTATAGCTTTGTCATCCCTAAACCCTTCATGGGTTAACAATGGTGAATACAACACTTGAACAAGTGATAAAGATAAACATGAAATCAAACTTTTTAAAATAAGGGCTAACTTGCATAACAATCCCTACACTGAAAGGGTGAAAATAGATGTGTCAAATTAAAGATGGAAATGTGATTTTTTTCTTCTTAGTAAATATTTTGAGAATCAAATTCTATTTTAATAACACAAGTTCTAAAAAGAAAATAATCAACTAATTTAATTTCACATAAGTAAAGGTTGATAGCCCAATATTACGTACTATTGTGATTAACCTTTTTACAAAAGAAAAATCATGAATGAACCATTACATGAACTTTCAAACAAACAGGGTAGTGCACACCCATATAACTCCTATGAGACAAGATCAATAATGCTTACAATAAATAGTAATATAATTTACATCAGCTAAGTGTACCCAACTCTTATCTAATCATAACTATCTTAATTACTTCAACTAATTCATTTTTCTCAAGTGAGTGTTACCTTCCAAACTAATAATAACATAATCGAATACATATGGTGGCTCAAATACCTCTTCTTTAAACATAGAATTATAGCATTTTCAACCATCATTAAGGAAAGGTAATGCCAAATATAGGATAAATGTGAGCAAGAATAATACTAGTAGTACTAATTATTAAGAGAACAACCTCTCACCAGGATCTATACACAAATTCAAATATAAATTTAAGCATTATCTATTAAGGATAAAACAAAAATAACTTCCATATTTCCTCACATAATCAATGGCATTTATAAAATATAAACACAAAGTCAAGTAATTGTACACTAGTCTCCCTATTTCATTTCTTGCATACCAAACCATACAATTCATAATCACAACAAGATCAACAAGTACTAGCTCTAATAGGCAAGCATTATGTATTAAAACCACATAAATAAGTTATACATTTACAATAGGTTATTCAACCCAAGATATCAACTCCTAGAGTTAAAAATCATGATTTATCAACTAATGCCAAATATTAGTCATACAAGAATAAATGCAGCTCAACAATTAATGCTATAATATCACCATCTCAATACAAATGGTAGTCTAGGCCAATATGACCATAAAATCAATAGGAGGTGTTGTATAATTAGGTCTCTCACATTGTTAAAAGTTATAGCCAAAGTTTGATCAGATATATGTGGGGTGATTCAAATGCATGGTATATCCATTGTATTTAATTTCCAAGAATAATATCCTATAGTGAGATGCACATTATATTTGTTAACTAACAATAGAAATTTCATACTAAGGCAATATCAAAAATTGGGAAAATCCCACCCCATCTTCAGCAAAATGAAAGCATACTATTTTTCCTTTTACAATATGACCTTAAGCAAGGAAACAAAAACCAATCAATTCACCAAACCATGTAAATATAATTCCACCAAAATAAATATTGAACCTTCTATAATTATTTACATACACAAGTTGGCATCCATTAATAAAAAAATTACTAATTATCCAAAGTCATACCCTATCTTTCCTAAAGAAAAATAACCAACAATTTTCACACAAAAACTTTAGATTCACCCCTGGCTATGTCATATGCTTGGGTGAGAATAACCATTATTCTCATAAAATAATATACCCATCAAGTTTTTCAAATAGCTTGCAAATTTTTAATATAGAATTTAAAAATCAAAAATTAAACCAAGAAGAAGAAAAAGAACAGATGCCTGGAAAATTAATACATGGGGTTTAATTCTACTCTTTCACTAAGGTGCCATAAGCAAAGCCACAAAATCAATAATGTCATTTAATTTCCCTACCCCTAGCCCTATATTTTCTCATTCTCTTATGCCAATCATTTTCTCTTCTGCTATCATGCATGTTTTGAAACTCTTTCATTATATTTCTCTTGGTCTCCAATTATCCATGGTGGTGGCCAAAATGTAGGTTTTCAAACCATATAAAAATTTTCCAACTCATCTCACTCTTCTCTATCTCCCAAAGGAATTCAATAGCAAAATTATGGACCATCGATGCCAACAGCACAAAACCTAAAATTGGTTATTTTGTCATAAATTAAATTTTAATGCTAGGATAGGTCCATGGCCAAAGGCAATAAATTTCATCCCAACATTTAAATTTGCATTAAGGAGTAAACATAGCTTCTAACATACATTTACTATTCCTTTCCAAACTGGAATATGTGGTGAATTCCACATTGATTATTGTCAAAGGGGGAATACAATGTTTCCTTTGTTTTTTACTTGCATTCCCACTTAGGCATTCAACAAACCCTTAAGCCCATATGACAAAACAAATATCAACCAATTAAAAACCATCCAATAATGCCATGCATTACTAAGGCCTAGACGCCTATTCAATGCCCAATGCATAAGGTTTAAGACAATTCAAAACCCCTTTTTAATTACACGAGCCAACACTGCCCAAACATGAGTTCATAATCTTTCAGACCATGATGAAATAAGTTCCTCATGAATATATATAGACATTTATACACACACACACACACACTAAAGTGGTCTAATTACATTATATATATACACTAAAGTGATCTCATTATATATATACACACACTAAAGTGATCTAATTACATTATATATATAATTAGATCACTTTAGTCTGTATATATATATATATATATATATATATATATATATATATATATATATAAATTGATCTAATTATATATATATACTAAAGTGATCTAATTATATATATATGTATATATATATATATACATATATATATATATATATATATAATTAGATCACTTTAGTTTATATATATATATATATATATACACACACACTAAAGTGATCTAATTATATATATATATATATAATGTAATTAGATCACTTTAGTGTATATATATATACACACACTAAAGTGATCTAATTACATTATATATATATAATTAGATCACTTTAGTATATATATATATATATATATATATATATACACACACACACTAAAGTGATCTAATTACATTTTATAGATAGACCTTATCTAATCGATTGGATAATGGTGTCGATTGGCAGAATCGTGACACATAGTCACCTTCTATTTCTTTAGGAAACCCCCACCTTAAGAGTTTGAGGATTATTAATTCCTCAAATTTCATGATAATAAATTTTAGGTTGAGAATATTTAGATTCATGATACCATCTTTTAGGGCACCAAAAAATAGGCCAATCAAATTTTCCTTAGTGATGTTTGTGACATGTATGAAGAGATTTTGAAATTGATAAATGTAATCCTTTACAATCCTAGTTTGGTGAAACTTGGCTAGTTGGATGAATTAGTTTTTTGAAACATTTTTATGATATTGGATCTATAACTCTTCATAAAATACATAC